>JAJPUD010004732.1:0-85955 GCA_023553655.1 Myrmecobius fasciatus | reverse complement strand
AGCTGACCCCTTCTCCACAGAGATTGTAGTTAGGGTTTGTAGAGACAGCTGACCTTCTAGATGATGGCTGCAAGGGCTAGACCAGAAGTAGGACCAGTAGGATCTGAACAAATAACATGTGCACTATGCACTGTGCATGCACGAATGCTGCCAGAAACACCTTAGCTCAGATTCAGGGGGGTTGCTGTGAAAATTTCTTAGGTGAAAAGGGGTTATGATAGAAAAAGTCTATGGGAGTAGAAAGGGGAAACTGCTATTCCCATCGCTCTGGGATTCTTTGCTGGAGCCTAAGGAGAGATTTTGGTCAAGGTAGTAAAGGAAGTAGTTTGATTTCCTAGTATATGCTGTCTCCTGTTTCCCTCAGGATGACCGACTTCTGGTTATCCTTTATATAGGAGAGTAAGAAGCATAATAGACAGAATACTGGATTTGGAGTCAGAAACATCTGAATTGAAATCCCACTTCTGTCATTTACTAGTTGGTTCACAATGGATGTTACTTAAATTCTATGACCCTCAGTTTCCTTAATGGAGATAAGAAAATCTATGTACCTACCATATAATGTAGTTAAGAGATGAAAGTGAGATAATGTACATATTAAAAGAGAGTATATATATATATATATATAAATGATAGTTTTTGATATTACTTTCTGATCCTCCCTCAGGCATAGTTATTTCAAATTTCAATTCACTGAAAATTAGACTATCTTAGACAATGTGACTCTTGCCAGCATATTTCTTTCTTTCTTTCTTTCTCGTTGTCATTAGCATTGTATATTCCCTGAGGGGAGTTGGGTGTCTGATCCACTATTAGGCATCAGAGTTACCCCATCTGTGTCTTGAACAGAGAAGACTTTACTTGAGAAATGCCAATTTTTTATTTGTATTATAAAATATAGGAAAGAAACCTCTTACATTATTTCATTAATATATCCTGTTAACACAGATAGGTATATGATGATGGAGTCTGGCAAATTTGATGGGTTAGTCCTTAAGGCATGACAATTCTAAACTCCTACTTAGACACAAACTTGGAAATTAAGAGGATATCACTTGGATACTTGATATTAGAATTCATACACACAATAACTGAAGCCATTAAGATGTATAGTATCATCCATGAAATGAGTGTAATGAAAGAAAAAAACATGCTTTAAAAGAGATCAAATCAGGATGATTTTCAATCAGGAGTGTGGTGGGGTAGGGAAAGATGCTTTTAAAGAAGTACAGAGAAAAGGAGGAAAAGTGGTAATATAGCATCATAGAAGCCAATTGAGGGAGAGTTTAATGAAGTAGATAGTATACATGTCAAATGCCCAACAGTGGTTAAACATGAGCTCTCAAAAAGTCTTGCTTATTTGACTGGAGTAAGGAAATTTTTAAAAAGTGTTTCTGTGATTAGTGCATAAGCTCAGTTATTCACCCAATGTCTAGATGTTCTTACTATCAATTCTGCTGGATTTCCCGTGTCATTTTAAGATAATACCATATTTTAAAATTCCTCTCAGAAAAACAAATTGGAATTAGAAGATTGGTTGCCATTAAGTCTTTAAAATATGAACAGTTATAAACAAATGTTATGTGTTTGTATTCATACATTTTGATTGTACCTCTTCTTTCATTGTAGCAGATGGAGTATGTGGGGGGATAGTCTAAGGCAAGGGTCGACCATCACATTGAACATCCATGTAGCTGAACTATGCTCTCTGACAAGTCACTTGCAGAAATGCCTGTGGCTTTGAATTGAAGTATTTAAACTTTGAAATTACCAAGCAATACACTTATTGGTCCTTTGAACTCCATCATAGTGGCAAGGCCTGCCTTTGTCAAAGGAGATTATCTTCTAGACCAGGGAGAATAGCCCACTCAGTAGACTTTACAAGGAATGACTCAACCCTTCTATTTTTTCCCATCCAGGAGTCTGAGAATATTTCTTTTTCAGATTTTCCCATAGGGGCTATAAAAGGAGAAAGGATCTCCTCATCCCTACAGTTATGTCAGTATTTACACATCACAGAAGGCACAAGTCCTTCCTAGGTGAATTTGAGCCTCGATGTGAGGTTATTGCCATTATCTTTGGCCTCTCTTTCTTTGAGTAAAAGTAAGCAAACTAATCCTCAGACATGGATTTTTGGGGAATGGCTTCCTCCAGAGTTCCTGGACTTTTCAGGCAGAGATGACTGGCAACAGGAAGCATTTTCTGCAAGTACATTCTTGTGAGGGAAGATGATTAGGGATAGGAGGATAAATCCAAGTCTGCCCTGGTATGCAAAGAGCATGGACTTTGAGGGAATTGTTCAAATAGTTCAGAGCTGAGATGTATATGAAATGACTGCTCAGCAGTTTTAATATATGCTCCATATTTTAATGTTTTAAGTATAAGTCTCTCAGGAGATTAAGATAGGAATTTTTGGTTAATATTTCATTTAAAATTGTTTTGTCATCATATACGCAGAAGTCTTTTGTAGTTTAAGTGTTTCTTTTGTATGAAATAAATAAATAGCTGTCCTATAACTGATCTACATTGTACATTGAGTACCTCTCTTTCCTTTTGGGAGAGAACTGAGACATGATATAAAATTAAACTGTCTAAGCACATTTTATTGGAACATCAGCGTGAGGGCATGAAGAATGAGTGATAAAAAAGAAACCTTACCTTTTCTTTAGAGACTAGGTTTCCCCATTGCTAAAACTGCTCTACACCTGAATTTATATCTGGGAACCACAAAGGAGAAAGGGTACCTGTAAACCCTCTAGGTTAGCACTAGTCTGCTGTTACATCATTGTTGTGGGGAGATCCCTGTGAATAAAGCCCTTTTCCAAAACATATCATCACTTAGTCTTAGGGAATTGCCCAGGTCACTGTCCAGCCTTCACTTAACTTCTCAATGCCCCTAGATAAATCTTTAAAGCTTGTTATAAGAACTAGAAATCTTGTTAAAAGTGCTTCTAAGTCTTAGAGCACATAATCTTAGAATCTTTGAGGTTCCAGTTTATTGCTTTAAAAATAGATTCATTCCCATTTTAATAAAAATGACCATGAAACATAAATTAATTTACACATTTAGTGTTGTACCAATACAGATATCGAGAGATTACTATACAGGACTAGACAAAATAATAACACAATTCATTTAGAGAAATAAAAAGTCTAGAATTCCAAGGGAAATAATGAAAATAAAAAGTATGAATGGAGATTTCCTAGCATTACTAGGCCTCAAACATTACTGTACAGCAACAATCATTAAAGCCATTTGATAGTATTTGAGAAATGGACAATATGACATATAAGCATAATTAAACAGGAAGACCCAATGCTGGATCAAGCTAAAATAAAAGACTCTTGGGTTAAGGATTCCTAATTCAACAAGGATTAGTAAAATAACTGAAAGCATTTTGTCAGAATACAGGTTTAGGTCACTAATATTTTACACCAAGCTCACAAAATGGCGGTCTTTTTTTTTTTAATTGAGGAAATTAGAAGGAAATATTTAGAAAAGGAAAAGAGTTCCCAAAAGGGGAGGGGGAGGGAAATATATGAGATCACAAAGGCCAAAAAATAAAATTTTGATTTTATATATATATATTTTTTAAAAAAGAACTATTGTGCCCAAAACATCAAAGCAACTATAATAAGAAAAGATATCCAGAAAAATCTTTGTGATAAATATCTGATAAAAGTATCATATCTAAGATATTCAGGGAACTGAAACAAATACATGAAGCCAAGGACTCTTCCTTAATAGATAAATCTTAAAAGGACACAGAAAAATGATAAACTATCAATAGTCTTATAAAAAATCCAAATAATTCAAATAAGAAAAATTAAAACAACCCTTATATTCACCTGAAATTAACTTTATGTTTGCCTTTTAAAATGGCAAAAGTCTAAAACTCAAACAATAGTAAAGAAAATCTTTTAACAGGAGTCAGTTTTGAAGGGGTATGAGAAAACAGTTGCAATAATTCACTGCAGGCATGAGGTGACACTGAGCTGAACAAGCAGAACCAGGAATACATTGTACACAATAACAGCAAGAATGTGTGATGAAAAACTATGATAGGCTTGGCTCTTCTCAGTAGTTCACTGATCCAAAGCAATCCCAATAGACTTTGGACAGAAAATGCCACCTACATCCAGAAAAAGAACTAAGGAGACTGAATGTAAATCAACACATTCTATGTTCACTTCTTTTTTCTGTTTTTTTTTTTTTTATCTCTCCCATGGTTTTTCTCTTTTCTCTGATTTTTTTCCTCCCAACATGATTCATAAACCAATGTGTATTAAAAATAAATAAAATTACTAAAATGAAATAAATAGACAATGTTATAAAAATAAGATAACTGTATAAAAATAATTCACCTCAGGAACTATGAATTGGTCCAACTATTCAAAAGAAGAAAAAAATTAGAATTATTCAAGAAATATCACAAATTTGTCTATTCTCTCACTAATCACAAATAGAGCAAATAAACAAAGGAGGCCAAATAGGTTCCATATATAGAGTATTCCAAAAGTCTTAGTGCAGTTTACATCTTGTTTTAAACTATTCTTGATATTCTGAGACATCCTCTATATCAAGATGTTTATTGCAGCACTTTTTGTGGCAATAAAACTATGGGAAAAATTAGTACTAGTTGATTCCAGAATATAAAAATCAATGACGGTCACAAAATGTCATAAAAATCATAAAATCAATAAACAATTATTTAGAAATGACAAATATAAGAAACTCAGAGAAATATAGTTAAGATATATAAACTTTTGCAAGCAAGAAAGCCAGTCCAGAAGAACAATATATATGGGATTGGATCTGGAGCTGTAATTTTCTTGGTGAACAGAATTCCTCATGAAGAAACTCCCTCTACCAATTCAATAGGCACAGTTCTGCAACCCACAATCTTAGAGAATTGTCTGGAACCCTAAGAGATTAAATGTCTTGCCTCCAGTCACAAAATCTATGATACATACTGATTCATAGCTGTAACTTAAACTCAGATCTTTTTTACTTTGAAGACAATATTACATCTCTAATTTTCACTAATGTAAGTAAAAAGCAAACAAATGAAACAAAACAAGAAAAGTAAAATTAGGTTTAATCACAGCAATGAATCCTGATCCCAAAGAGCTATTGATGAAAACTGTTTTCTTTCTTTTATTACAAAAGTAGGAAAAATGGGAAGATGAAGTACATATTATATCATTGGGTGGTATGATAGGAACCCTTGGAAAATCCTACTTTGTTATGAAAAAAGAGTGCCATACACAGGATAAGAAATTTTTTCCTGAGAACTGGATGTCTTCAGAAAAGCTTTCTAATTAGGGATTATTTGCTTTTCCAAGTCTCTCTTCTCCCATTAATTGATTTATTTGGACATAAAGAAGAATTGGTTTTAAAGACATGGAAGAGGAAACTAATTTTTCATATCTATTTCATGCTTTTCTGCTAATGGATTTGTAAACAATTACACACCATAATCAGTAGAATTATTTCTTTACTTAAAGATTCTCTCTGCTTTGAAGTACATTTAAAATACATTGGTATTTTAATTTACAATAAATAGTAATTTGATGTAATTTAATTAGGTATTTATTGTATTTAAAAATACAGTAGAAAGAGAATGGTGGGAAAAGGACATCTTGTTCTCATTTTTACTTTAACAGGAAAATCAGATATCACTGTAATTCAACCATAATAAATCAAAACATTTTGGGGGGATGGGAAAACAAAGATAGGATGATCTGAATCAGACTTCAAATCTAGTCAGTATTGACTCCACAGCTGTGGCCAGATTTTGTGAGGTCTGTATGAGAGAAAACATCCAGAGGCTAACCCTGTGTCTCCAGTACACAACATAACTCCAACTCTGACAGCCAGATTTTATAGTCGTTTATTTTGGTCTGTGTTAGTAATTCATTTTTTGGCATAACAATCTCCACTAATGCCAAGTTGTTTGGCTTGTTTTCTAAAATATATTTTCTCTGAACACAGGAAGTAGTTAAGAAAATTGACATTTATCTATTAGAGATGCGGTTGTTGCTAGTTTCCTTTAAAATTCGGTTTTATTGAAAAAGAAATGTAACAAATTGGGTATTGAGCCCTTGCTGTTGTGGGAAGGCTGTAGAAGGTTGACTTTTGGAATTCTGAGCTTTTCTGAAGGGTTAAAATCAGTCTGCTGAGCCATTGAGGGGCCGAGAAGGGTTGATTTTCTGACTTCCCATGTTGAAGAAGTAAGATTAGATCAGGCCAAAGCAGTATTGGTAGGAGCCGGAGGACTTTCTAGCAAAGTCAGCTTCCTGTCTTTTCTATAGTATACATGTTCAGAAAAAGTCATAAATTACTGCCTATAGGCAAAATGTATCTGTGACTCTTTATACAGTCTACTGAATCTACAAAACATAGAAATAATTTGCACTCAGGTCAAATGCCTTTGCAGAATATGATTCATTGCACTCTTCATGACCTCTACTGAACTTGAATTTGGAGATCTTCATCTGAGTATGAAACTAAGCAGATTTATGGGTCTGTCAACACCACGAAGTCCTTTGACGTCATCTCAACAGGGATTACACTTGGTTGGTCCAAGAATTAAAGCAATGCTTATGCTTATATCTCCATAATTAAAAAATAAATCATTTGATCAATTTAGGCAACAATTGTTTAGGGGAGAAGCAAATGTATTGCAGGGGAGAAGGAATAACACTAACAGTCAAAAAGATGGCAACCAGATTTATCATTTTCCCTCTTAAATTCATTATTCTTCCAAACTTCCTTGTTCATAGCTATTGAAGGTATCATCATCCTTCAAGGAACCCAGGTTTGTAACTCTAGAGTCATCCTGACCTATTCTTTATTCCTCATTTTCAAGTCCACTAGGCAATCTCTATCCCCTTCTTGTGTCCCACCCTACTGATGGCTTAGTTCAAGTTTGGGCTTAGTGTGTTATAATAAGGCAGTGTGACCAAATGCATTAAGTACGAATTGGAATAAAAAAAAGATTTCTGCCTTTGACACAGTAGCTATAATCAAGTCACCCTTTCTAAGTCTCAGTTTCCTAATCTATTAAAATGGAGATGATAATACCTAAAAAATCTACCTTAAAGTGTTGGTTCAAGTGAAATAATACAAGTAAAACACTGCAAATCTTAAAGGCCTCTATTAATGTCAGATGTTATTAGTATCAGTTCTTTGACAGATGGATTCAGGAAGAATAGTGTGACTGGTTGTACATATAGATCTAGGCAATGCCTGAAAATGAAAAAACACAGGGGAATGTAGACAAGAGCCATACAAAGTGTTTTTTGAATACATACTCCTCTGTGTATCTTGTTATGGTTAAAGTTTACTTTTCCTCGGTTTTTTCCCCCTATCAGTTTTCACGTCTATAGAATAACTTATTATAACCTGTGCACAACATTTTGAAAGACAAACAGGAAAAGAGAAAAACAAAAGCCACAGTAATTAAAATGTATAACCTTTGCCAATATGCTTAATTTTAATTCTAGTACTACAAATATATATATAAAATTTAAAACATAACTCAACGAATCTCAAATGCATCACAAAGGAGAAAAAGGAAGAGAATAAAATGGGAGAAAAAGGAACACAATTGAGAAAATTAGACATTTAGCCAAGTGATTCTTCTATTAGTCTGTTCTATTTTTGTTAGGAGCAATATTGACACCACAAAGTAGATTTGTTCACTCCCTCCTCAGTTATAAATATGTAGTTACAAACTTCACTGAATCTTATTATTGAGAGGGCCTTCAGAGGCTCTTTAGTCCAACCAACCAACCAATCAATCAAACAAGCATTTATCAAGTGACTACTAAATGCCAGGTGCTGTGCTATATACTGGGATTATAGAGAATAAAATGGTCCTTGCTCATAGGAAATTTGCTTTGAGGCAGCTAAAAGGAAACAAGAGGAGACAGCTGCACTTGGATTTAAAAAGCTCTGGGTTCAAATCTGACCTAAAATGCATACAAATTGTGTAGCCCTAAGTCCCTTATCCTTTGTTTGCCTCAGTTTTCTCAACTGTAAAGCAGGAATAATAACAACAGCGAGGGTTGTTGTGAGGATCACAATATTTATACAGTGCTTAACACAGTGTCTAGTATGTAGTAGTAACTATATTAATGCTTATTCCTACGATTGGAAAAATGCACTTTTCTAGATGCTGAGAGTATGAAGATGAAACAATATAATCCCTTCCCTCAAAGAGCTGACATTCTAGTAGGTAGATTAGTTATGCATACACACACATAAATATCACTCAAGCTAAATGTCTTATGTGGGGTTTCTTACTCATCAAAATCTTCAAGCCAGGGCAAGATGGCCACTTCCGGGGAATTTGTTGAAGAGATTCTTGTTCAGTCCTTTAGAATATGAGCTTCTTCTTAGCAACAAAACAAAAACAAAACAAAACAAGAAGTCCAGCACTATAGATGGACTCAAAAGTTTCTTATAACTTTGAGATCTTGTGATTTGAATTTAGATTCTATTGAGATTCTTCCTAAAAGAAGGGAGGGATTGGAGAGAAAGAGGTCACTTCTGTCAGTATGGATTAGGGTTGAAATTATGCAAGCATTGACATCTGAGTAAGGCCTTCAAGGAAGAGAAAGATGACACAAAGAAAGAAATGCCTACTATATTGTTTAATTTTCATTATTTTGGAGCTGGAGCATCACACATTAAACAGAGAGTTGGCCTGATTGAAAAGCCCAAGTTTCCAGTTCCATTTCTGATCCATTATGGATGTGTGATTTTAGGCAAATTACTTAACCTCTCAGTTTTCTTTCTAGGCAACTGTTTTAAGATTATAAATATCTCTGTGCATATCCTTTGATCCAGAATGTTTCTACTGGGCCTGTATTCCAAAGAGATCATAAAAAAGGGAAAAGGTATATGAAAACTATGGAGTATTATTGTTCTATAAGAAACAATCAGCAGGATGATTTCAGAGAGGCCTGGAGAGACTTGCATGAACTGATGCTGAGTGAAATGAGCAGAACCAGGAGATCATTATACATGGCAATATTATATGATGATCAATTCTGATGGACGTGGCTCTTTTCAACAGTGAAGTGCTTCAGACCAGTTCCAATGATCTTGTGATGAAGAGAACCATCTGCACCCAAAGAGAGGAGTGTGGAAACTGAGTGTGTATCACAACATAGTATTTTCACTTTTGTTATTGTTGTTTGCTTGCATTTTGTTTTCTTTCTCATTTTTTTTCCTTTTTGATCTGATTTTTCTTGTGCAACATGATAATTGTGGAAATACTTATAGAAGAATTCCACGTTTAACAAATATTGGATTACTTGGGGTGAGGGGAAGGAAGAGAGAAAAAATTTGGAATACAAGTTTTTGCAAGGGTAAATGTTGAAAACTATGCATGTGTTTTGAAAATAAAAGCTTTATAAAAATAAATAAAAGCTTTATAAAAATAAATAAAAGAGAAATGCAAAAAAGATTATAAGTTTCTGATATTTATAATCTTAAGAGTGTTGCCTAAAAACTGAAGGTGCCAACCTAATTGACAGAGGAAGTTTTCAATCCTGAGAGTTTCTTATACTAATATAATCACAGGTGCAGTCTCTATCCTTTAACAATATTGTAATATATTTTAGAGGTAGCTAGGTGATGTGGTGGATAGAGTGCTGAGTCTGGAGTCAGGGAGATTCATCTTCCTGACCTCAAATCCAGCCTCAGCCATTTCTTAACTTTCGGATCCTGGGCAAATTCTTTAATCCTGTTTGACTCAGTTTCCTCATTTGTAAAATGAGCTGGAGAAGGAAATGGTGAAACACTTATGTCTTTGCCAAGAAAACCCTGAATGGAGTCACAATGAGTTGATATGATTGGCTAACAATAGATAATGTGCTAAAATTATTTTTCAAAAAAATTCTTTTTATTATAAATCAGAAAAATTAAAACAGGGATGGGTTAATGAATTTACTTGAAATTTTAGAGGAACTATGAGAGAGCAGGAGAGTAGGAGCAAGAGAGAGAGAGAAGAGAGAGAGAGGTCAAAGAATAATCTTCATTGATTATTCCTAACAATTAGAGCCGACCAAAAGTGGAATAGGCTGCCTCAGGAAGCACAGGATTCCTCATTATTACAGAACTTCCAGTAGAGTCTCAAAGACCACTTTCAAGGATGTAATGTTATGGGTTGGACTAAATGGCCTCTTTGGTCCCTTCTAGGGACATTTTGGGATTCTGAAATGCCTGGAGAAGGAGAAGGGTCCCCTTTGCAGATTCCTCTGCCCTCTGTTAGTAATATCCTAAAGCAGAAAACTAATTTACATGGTGAAGTGGAAGATGCTAATGACTTTCTCAGTTCCACCCATATCTTATTGCATCACCTACTGGCAAGCTAATTAATACAGTTCTTGATATTTTCAGTTAAAATACCACTTCTGTACCTTATTTGGAATGTTTTCTATTTTATTTTACCATGAAATCATTATTTTTTTAATTTGGAAAGGTCATTTGATTACCTATTATTTATATTTTAATTTTTGGTAGATATCAAATACATCAGATTTTATAATGAAATGAACAAAGAAATAGAATTCGTAATGGATACATTATCTTTACAAACAACTTCTTAGTAAACATTCATATTTTAAGGATCCCTATAATTCCAAACCTTTATAAAAATCAAAGGACAATGATTCAGAAAGGATCTAAGAAATTTCTCTTTTGCAGCTGAGAAAACTGAGCACTGCAAAGGTTACATTACCTTCCCACGGTTAGAAATGTACTAAGTAATAGATCCAAGATTGAAAGTCAAGTCCTTACTTCAAATATCATGATCTATTACACTACATTTCTCCCAGAATTTTCCCACAAAATACTGGAATTAACATATACATACTGACTTGAGAATCAGAAAGACAACTGTTTGAGTCCTGTCTTTGGCACCTAGAATGTGCTTGTGAGCAAGTTATTTGATCTCTCTGAGTCTCACTTTCCCCATCTTTAAAATGGGGATAATTCAGTCACACTATCTTCCTTACAAGGTTTTTGTGAGACTCAAATGAGAAAATGTATGCAAAGCACCTTGCATACTTTACAATACTATATAAATGTCAGCATTATTATTAACAACTATTTATCCAATACCTACAGTAAAACCTCACTCATTCAGACACTTTTAGGTTGAGGTCTTTCTGAATTAATGAAAAGTCCTGAATTATGGCATATTTTAATAGAAATGAAGTCTTACTACTCTAAAGTATATACAGTAAATGGAATTAATGAGCTTTTCCTAGAAATTGCTGTAAAAAGAATAGCACGTATTTCACACAGCCCTTCATGGTTTTTTCTTATTCTTTATCTTTTCCTCTTTAACATGCTCAGCAATGCAGGGGGAGGGAAGGAGGAGACAAGAATTTTTTTTTTTTTTAGGATTATGGTTCATTCAAAATAGATATATCAAAATATATGTGGCAAGACCTTTCTACTCTCTTCTTCCAGAAATCTTATCAGAAACAAATGGAATTAGTTTGATTATTTTAAAATTGTTCTTCAGTTTTGTGAAATGAAAGATTTTTAGAGGAAGATTCTTTTCCCCTTTTTTTTCTTTCTCACTCCCTCCCTCTCTCTCTTCCTCCCTTCCTTCCTTTTTCCTTCCCCCTTTTCCTTCTCTCTTTTTTCCTTCCTTCCTTTCTCTTTTGTTTCTTTCTTTTTTTCCTTTTTCATTCCAACTTTCTTTCAATCTTTCCTCATTTCATTTTTTTCCTTACCTTCCCTCCTTCTGCTCTTCTCTCTCCCTCTTCATCTTTATTTCTGTCTCTGTCTCTCTCTGTCTCTATCTCCCTCTCCTTCTCCATCTCCATCTCTGTCTCTCTCTGTCTTTGTCTGTCTCTCTGTCTGTGTATCTCTCTCTCCCTCTTTTTTCCTCCCTCTCTCTCTCCCTCTCTATCTCTCTATCTCTCCCCCCCCTCTCTCTTTCTGTCACTCTGTCTCTCATCTATTTACAGATGACAGGAGTAAAAAATTGTTTCTTTAATTAAAAGGGGAAAAACAATTTTTTAAACCTATCATTGTGGGAAAATGTTTTCAGAAATGAAGTGTCAGGGGCTTTTGCTTCTGCCTCTGTACTGTTTTTCTTACTGTTTTGGTATTTTAGTGACTGTAGAGAAATGACCCTTAAAGTTGCCGTGTCAGGCTGGTAATAAACTGATGTCTAGGGAAAACCAAACCCTTTCTTTCCCTGTACCTTTTTTTCCTGCTGTAATTAGACTTGCCATCATCAGGGACTGTCTTTGTTATTAACAGCATCTCTCTCACCTCTGTTCAGGGACAGCAATAGCTAAGTGAAGACATACCCCTCTGTACTAGCTGAAAATTTGGACACAAACTGTATTCATATCAGCTGCATTTTTCTTTTGTTCACTTTTCCATCTTTGGAGATTTGCTGATTTATTTCTGGGGGCCCTACTCGGCATCTTTTCTCCCCTGTGTTTCTCAACAGCATTCTATTATTTGTTATGAAAAACATAAGAAGGTAGCTGCCACTCTCGTCTTTCAAGTTCCCAGATGGTGTAACATTTTTCCAGAATTGGTGATGAGCTAGGGCCATCACTAAGGAGAAATATGGTTTTCACTCATGTCTACTACTTCTTCCAAAAATTGGCAGCCACAAATAAATGAGTGGATGCTTATCTTTAAGTAAATGAATCCTATGGGATTCATAGAGAATCACAAAAATTAATTACTACTAAGTAAGGAACATAATGCTTTCTGCCAAACTATGGAATCATATAATCCTACAATGCCAAAATAGAAAAAATAATTAGCAAAAATTTTTATGTTTTCCCCAAAGATTGGTACATACCACTTAAATACCATTAACTAAATCAAGACAGATTAGCTGGTTATTATTTAGGAGAGAGGGACCATAGATTTTGTTGAGTTTCCAAATCAATGTTTGTTTAAAATTTACTCTAATTTATTCTAAACCCATGCAAAGCACATCACAGAGTATTATTTTTCATTTCCAGAATATATATCATTCTATGGGATAAATATTAAAGAATGGTTCTACCCACAAGAAAGGCTGTGGGATATAACAGAGAGATTTGGTTCCAGATAAGGAAAATCAGGATTCAAACCCCACTTCTAAAATATACCATTCGTGTAATCCTTAGGGGCAACTAGGTGGCGTTGATAGAATGATGGGCTTTGAGTCAGGAAGACCTGAGTTCAAATCCAGTCTTCAACACTACCTGTGTGATCTTAGGTAAGTCACTTAATCATGTTTACCTTATTTTCCTCATTTTAAAAATGAACTGAGGAAGGAAATGAAGAATCAATGCAGTATCTTAGCCATAAAACATTAATGAAGTCAAAAAGAGTCAAACATGACCAAACAAGTCCTATTCAAATCACTTGAACTTCATATCTTCTAGACAATTGTCTTAAGACTTTAAATTCTGTTGAAGTTATTCATGATATACATTGACACAAGGCATCTCCATTTGTACAAGGCTTACCTTATGATGAGTTTTCTCATGTCGAAGTTTCTTATCTCAATGAATGGTAGTCCTAGTCTTTATCCTTTTCTACCCACCAAAAAAATTTACCCTATAAATTATCAGGAGGTAATCAGCTAATGAGGTTAGTCTATATGATTAAATAAGAAAAAAAAGAAATCCTCTCCTACCTCCTTCTTTTATTTTGTAGTAAATTATTATGAAGCATCCATGTTGTGAAATGGAATAAGTGATGGCACAAGGGAAGATACAGCTATCCCTTCCACATCATGACTTTCCCCAATGCAGTTTTCTGTATATTGTGAGTTGGCATAAGAAGTTAAATGGGAATTTTTTAGAAGTTTTACAGAAGCTGCAGATGACATGTAAGGGCCAGCAGATGACACAGAAAAAGTTATGAAACACAGAAATGTATAAAATATATGTCTAATATAAAATATCAACTCAAATTTTATAATAAACTACTGTAAACATCCTATAAAAATCAGATTTCATTTGTACAAAGGGAGAAACAAAAACTTTTGTGTGGATTTTCCAAATCATGAGGGTGCTGTGCCTCTAATTTATCTAATGTGAGAAAGATAACTGTATTGTGAAACAGAGTATGTGATTGTGATGCCTACAGAGTTTTTATTTTAGTTTTAATTCTGATGCCAAAATGAGGCAACTGAACCATAATTGGGGAAGCTAAGTGGTGCAGTGGATGGAGTGTTAGGCCTGGAGTCAGGAAGACCTGAATTCAATTACATTTCAGACACTTAGACCCTGTACTTAACCCTGTTTGCCTCAGTTTCCTCATCTATAAAATGAACTGGCGAAGGAAGTTGCAAACAACTCCAGTATTTTTGCCAAGAAAAAACTCAAATGAGGTCATGGAGATTTGAACAGGGCTAAAATAACTGGACAGTTTCAATGAGACAACATTTACAAATTTCAATTACAAACAGTCTTATGGACCACTGTAAACTAATCTAGTACATTTGGCTTTTGGGGAATATAGGCTGCAATGCTTCAGCCTTAGTACGCCAAAGGAGTGTGTGGAAAAGGACAATTTTCAATTTTGCCTTGAAGTGTCGACAGGCTCTATCCTTGAAGACCCCAACTTTCTTTTCTGTATCCTTTCCCCTTATTTAGCAATTCTATTCTCTAATTCATGGAATTTCTGCCTCCTTTCTCCCCACTGTTGTCAAAACAAACTTCAGGAAAATCTACTCAGTCATTTACAAGTTACTGTGAATTTAAATCAATGTGTTTATTCTATTCTGGTAGATTTTGCCTTATAAGTCTTATCTTTAACTGTAGAATAAATGATTGTTGCTTTCTTTAATCTCCTGATCACAGATTAGAGCCAAACTTTAGGTTCAAAGATGTATAGTAAATTGGTACTTGGGAAACTTGTGTAAACATGAGCTTTATTACTATGTGGGATAGCCATTAGGAGGTAAAAACAAAAACAAAAACAAAAAACAAGCGCAGATACTTTCTGGAAATAGAGTTGGCCACACTTCCAACACCAGAGTCCTTCAGCTTGAGGGAAGGAGACCTACACGGTGGCAAAGATCTAGGTGGGAGTATACAGTCAGAGTGGGATCTGAGCAAAGCAGTTTTAATATCTTAAAGGTGAGCCTCATTCATTAGCTGCATGAGATGAGAGCAAATAATTGATTCCAGATATGGGAGGGACATTCCTAATCAAATCCAGAAGTGGGAAAATTTCCCTAGTCACTTATCACAAGTATGGGAATTCTCCTAATTGGGACCAGAAATTGGATGAGGGTTTGAATTGGTAAATGGGGACCCCCAGAAAAGGTGTCGGCATGTAACTGCTCCAGTTGGCTAAGAGTCTCATCCATTCAGAAGCCACAGTCATTATATGTTTGACACAGGATCAGAATGCATCAAGATGATGGAAAAGTATAAGTTGTCCATCATTGCTTATATTTTTATAGTCATTAGGACCACTTAGCCTAAATGACAACATATTGAAGTCTTGTCATTTAGAATAAAAACATCAAACAATAAATTTCAAAAGTCACAAGTTGTTGTTTAGTTAAAGAATTTGGAGTATATGGGGACCAAAGTGACTAGGTATTATTTACTCTAAACAATAACTTCAAATTCCTGTATTATTTTAGATAAGTCACCTTGACCTCTTCATTTGTAAAAATAGAGGATTAGGCTAGCTGGTCTCCAAAGTCTCTTTCAGATCTATAGCTATAATTCTATGATTACCGCTGACCCGTCTTGTAATCATGTCACTTTAGGGTGGTATAATTCCTTTCTCTGATGGCCAAAATAGATTTTAATAAAATTTAAGGGAGTATTCTATTTCTCTAATACTCCTACAATTTCAATTGGTAAGAATCTTTTCTTAACTTATTTTTTTTAAATTTAGAGCAATCAACTTCACTAAGGTTCTCCTTCAGGGCCTCCTCATAATTTAGAAATCATGCCAAGATAGTTCAAACTTTGGTGAATCCTGTCAAACTGGAAAATCTTTGAAGATAGGCCCCTTCATAGTAAATTATGTGACTATAATTAGAGGACCAAATTAGCTGTCTTTTGAGATTGACCTCTAGAAAGTTGGCCATCATAAGTTGGCCATGATATACTATTTTTTTTTGTAACACTACAGAAATTTCTGAAGTCTGTCTCCTTAATAGAAAATTTGTGATCTAGGGACAGCTAGGTGGTACAGTGGATAAAGCACTAGCCCTGAAGTCAGGAAGACCTGAGTTCAAATCTGGCCTCAGACACTTAACACTTCCTAGCTGTGTGACCCTGGGCAAGTCATTTAACTTCAATTGCTTCATCAAAAAAACTTGTGATCTATATCAATACTCACCCTAAATCAAATCTAGACAAGTCAACAAATACATAATAAGTACTTATTATATATCAGATAATGTGCTAAGTTCTGGGAATACAAATTCAAGAAGAAAAAAATTTAGTCCCTGCTGTCAATGAGCTTATATTAGAGTTATGAAATACTATATGTAAAAAGAACATGAACAGTGTGATGGAAGGGAAAGAAGGAAGGAAGACATCTAGCAAGGAAACATTATAGAGAAAGTTCATAAGAGTCTGGAATACAGCTTGGAGAGAAATGAAGAAATGGCTGACCTCAGCTTCTTCCTTAAAATGGAAGTATCTGGGAGGAACCAGTCAATCAGAGGGAGAGGATTATGGAAGCTTTAATTAACAATTATTTATGCCCTCAAAACAATTTACTAACCCCCTAATCATTTACTTAAGCAGAAATTCTTTATCAGGAACCCATGAACTCAATTTTTAAGATATGTGGAAGATTGCAATTTAATATAATTAATGTCCTTTGTAACATTGTGTGTTTTATTTATTATGCATATAAAAATACCAGATATCTATAGGTGTCTATGACACATTAAAGTTATTATGTGCACCTACTTTATCAAGAAATTAAGGATAATATCTCAATCTTCTGTATCCAGGGTTGAGAATGAATTATGATGTGACTATAGTAACATTCCCCGGTCAACCTCAAATTGTTACTTTCCCCAAACCTATAAATCAGAGCTGTGCTAAGCTTGTGGTGGTTACATACAAATCACAGTGTTAGAACCCAATTTACTACTTTGCACTAATGGAAAAATTTAAACTTCAGCATAGAATTTTTGGAACACTTTGTAGCACCTTGTGTGACTTGAACCTGAATGGGCTGTTTTACTAAAATTCACCATGTGGAAATTCATCTTAACATCATTCACGGAGGAAGACAGAGAAGGAATGAGGAAGTTAGGGAAGAGACATCCAGAAGACATTTCTATAACAGTTAAAAGAAAAAATATTTTGAGAACATTGGTCTCAGCAGGATAATCAGAATATGAAGTAAATAGATGGTGAAGAAGATGGAGTTCTGGACCTGGAGTCAGGAAGATCAGATTTGACCTCAGAAAATTACTAGCTGTGTGACCTTAGATAAGTCATTTAAATTCTCTTTACCTTACTTTCCTTAAGTATAAAATGGAGGTAATAAAAGGATCTTTCTTTGAAGTGTTGTTGTGAGGATCAAATAAGACATTTGCAAAGTGCTTAGTCCAATTCCTGGCACATAGTAGGTGCTTTATATATGCTACCTATTAATAGTAATCAGACAGCTGATCTCTGTGTGTACATGTTTTAAAGAAATAACTCAACAATGGGAAAAGGATTTTTTTTAATTACAAAATTGGTTTTTGAGCTCTTGAAAGATGCTATCTCTTGTGCATGGGCTCACTTATTCTGTCTTTCAAATACGAGCACATATACACTCCCACACACATATATTGTGAGCAAATACCCGTTGCTGTAGTTAATGGACTGAAATACAACTGAAGTGGGACCATGAGAGCAGCAGGGGAGGAATTGTGGAAGCTAAGTTAACTGGTCTGATACAAACTGACTTTTGGTGTCTTTTTCCACACAGAACATATAATATACACTTAAACATAGGCTATTGGTCATTTCTGGAATGAGTGAACTGAGACATATCTTGAGCAGACTAAGTATAAATGAATTGTGTCTATCCAAAATCATTTCGTATCTTAGTGCCTGTTTCTCTTCACCTTCTTTCCCATTTATTTCCCTTCTTCTCTTATTCTCCTCCATTCTTTTTATCCATATTTTTAAGTGATACTAGCCAGTGAGGATCATGTCTTTTTTACATTTCTGGCATTATTTAGTCACTTCTAGAATCCATTTCAAGCCAAGGGTATTTGTGATACCAGAAAGAATAAGGAGGGAAGAGAGAAGATTTCAAATAACATTTGCCATGATAATCAAAGAGTATTGAAATAATTGATTTATGAGTTTGGAATGAAATCACCAAGTAACCCATTGAAATCATGGTTGACTTCAATAGGACACCCATGCATGATAAATTCAAAAGACAATATTGAAAGCAGAAAGATATCTCAAGGGAAAAGCAAGACATAATAAAAAAGAAAAACAGAAAACATTTGTATTGCCTGTAGAAGTAAAAAATAGGAGAACATAAATCATGTAGTGAATAAAGACTTGGAATCAAGAAAATCTGGCTTCAAATCCTGCTTCAGAAATTAATTAGCTAGGCAAAACACTAAAACTCTTTCAATCTCAGTTTCCCAATCTGTAAAATGGGGATAACTGCTTCACAGAAAAGCTGAGAGGCATAGACAAATTGCCTTAGAAATCTAAGTCTAAGTACATGCCAGCTATTGCTATTATCTCCCAAAAAATTGAAGCTGTCAAACAATCTCCCAGAAGGGAAAGGCATAGGTTCAGTATGATTTTAAACTCCAATATACAGATAACCTCTGGAGAACAATTCTGCATAAGCAGGTGATAGAGATTACTTAATAGGTCTTTTCCACCTGTAATGACTATGATTCCTCCTTATATTGAGTCATTATTTTTGGTTTTTCAAATTCATTATGAGGACCTAAGGTCTTTAATTTTTAGTGCCAAAATTTGTCTTCAAAATCCAAAGCACATCTTTCCAACAGTCTATTTACACAGGCTCATGAAATGATTATTTCAGTCACTTTAGGAAGTGGTATAATTTTTGCATCTTAATAGAGCTGTTCACCTCCTAAAAATGCAGCCTGAAATATGGATTCTTCTCAGGTTTAGATTATGTGACCTGTTAGGTTTTTTTAAATTTAATTTTTGGTCCTTTACAGGTCATTTCCTTACCAGGCAGGAATATTTTGGCATGCACAAGTCTGGCATGGCTCCCAATTTCTATGCCCTATCTTTGTGACTCCTATTACCCTTAGGAATGAATACTGAGTGTCTACTTATCAATACTAAATTGAATACTCTTAAGAAAGAAAGCATACCTCAGCATAACTCATATATCGGGGACAAGGAGAGATTGCAGAACCTATGGGAAGAAGCCTTGCTTCAGTCAGGTGATGGATACATTTCTTCATTGATTGGTTAAGGGATCTCAAGCATGACTCTTAACCTCTCTGTGATGCTTTTGTTTTCTCTGAAGGGTATTAAAAATGTTCCTTAACCCAAGGAATTTCATAAGGACAAATAAGATCATAGGCTTTAGGTTCTTTGAGCTCATAAACATAGGGAGAAAACTTGGTCTCTTAGAAATGATATTAACCTTTAATTTTCTAATAATGTATTAAGGATTACTTCCACTCCCCACCCCACTTCCAGGAAATAATGGCAGTTTATCATGTCCACTTCAAATCATTTAATAGCTTAAGCAAATAATTGGGGACGTCTTTTATTAAGGAAATCACCATGAATTTTACTTATGAAAACATTCATCTATAGAGCCAAAAGTAGGGTGGGGTGACATCTGGGATAAGTGGAAGGGAAAAGAAGTGCCTACTACCCCCATGCCTTCATTGCTTCTGTGCTGCAAGACACCTCCCCAAGCACCCCACTCCTCCACTGGTTTCCACTTTTTCTTTGCAGCTGTTCCCTTTCCTGCTGCATCACTTATCTCTTGGGCTGAGGGACTGGAGTCAGCTTTGCTGTAGGCATTTGGGGGTTGTACCCGACTCTATTTGATTAAGGAAACACTTCTCAAAAAGTGTTTCTCTCTGTATCCCCTCCCTCCCCCCAGTAATTTGCCCTGAGTAGCAAAGTTCTTAAGTTCTGTATGCCATAAGTTATGGTCCTAGTTATCTAAGTGACCACCTCTGAATACTTGCCAATCAATTATTTACCTCAAATTCACTTTAATGATTACATAATCATTCATTTATGAATTAATTCATTTAACAGGTATTTTTTGAATGACTTTTAAGTTGCAAAGCATTTTATTCTTTTATTTTTGTTATCAAAATGGGCCAGAGGCCCAATAAAGAAAGGATGGGGATGGGAGAGGACAAAAAAGAAACTCATTCAACTTCAATATGAAGACACAATTTAAGGACTAGCATTCAATACTACTTAAGGGTGTGGAGCAAATACCCTTGACCAGCAAATTAATTATATTGAAACTGGACTTTGATGGAACAATCTTAATATTGGCTATTTCTTAGCTACTTCTACTTTTTAGAATAGTAGAAATATAATAGAAGAATGCTTTTTAGAATAGCATTCTTCTTGTTTTTATCTCCAATTTTTTGCTCATTTAAATCTCAGAGAAGCCTTAAGGGTCATGAGAAGAAGCAGAAATAGAAAGGAGAGAAGCTAGGAGAGGGAGTCTAACATTAATGCAAGCTTTTTGCAGTCTAAAGAAATGGAAGGAAAATATACTACATTTGCCTTAAGTGTCTAGCAATTTGGGGCATATTTTTGCTTTATGAACAGAAAAGAGATGAATTAAATTAGATAAATAATATTTTCAATCCTTTATGTTGCTTTTCATTTATTGTAGACATAGTATACCCTTTTCCCTCTTTGATAAAAATGTCTAAAGTACACTTTAAAGAATATCATTTATTTCATTTCATCTTACTCATCTCCAATCCTTAAGGGAAAGTCAAGAGCAGTATCTCAAAGGTAATGTGTGAAAATATTCCTAATTTGAAACCAGGTCCACATCTGCTCACTTATTTTCTCCTTACAATGCTCCACCATCTATTTTCTTCCCCTACACACACACAGATATTTTGGAGGGGAATGGAGGTGGTGGTTCTGCCTTCATACTCTGCATTTTGATCCTGTTGAATATGGCTTCTTTTAGTTCAGAGATACTGTTGTTGTTTTTTCAATGTGACTGACTCTTCTTTGACTCCATTTTGGATTTTCTTGGCAGAGATACTGCAGTAGTTTGCCATTTCCTTCTCCCACTCATTTGAAAGATGAGAAAACTGAGGTAAACAGGGTTAAGCGACTTGCCCAGGGTCACACATCTTAGAAATATCTGAGGCCAGATTTGAACTCAAATGAGTTTCTCTGACTTCAAGTATGACACTCTATCCACTGCACCACATAGCTGCCCTCAAAGAGTTTATCTCTGATCCTAAGATCATGGCATTATCAATTTAAAATAAAAAGGATTGTGAAGGTCATCTAGTCCAGTCTCTTCATTTACTCCTTTCCTTCTCCATATTTAATTATTCCTTCTCTGACTCATCCTTCTTTTTTCTCACCCATCCTTGAGGGAAATTTTTCCCAATGGATTGTCCTTTGTCCTTTTCTCTTTTTTCTATACATCTATATATGTCTTTGGCATTGGTGTACTTCTCCTGTGGCTTTGGCTACCACCTCTATCAGATTAGCCCCAAAATAATATCTCTTGACTTGAATTTTATTTTTGGCTCCAGACTTGCATCTCTAACTGTCTCTAAATATTTTATTTTACTCAACTCTCAAATGGGAAATAAATGCCAAAATATCAGAAGGGAATAACATGCTGTTGCAAAAAAAATGACCAATTTTGGTATTTGAATGGGTAGGTGAGGATGGACCATAGCAGCATAGAGTACTGATTTCCCTCATTTGTTAATAGACTCAAAGTATTTGAATAGGCCAAAGTTTACATTTATATAGCACTTTAAAGTTTGCAAAGCATTTCAGAAAAATTATCTCATTTGATCATAAAAAATAGTCATTAGTGTAGAGATGAAAAGCAGCTGAGATGTCATCTTGTCCAAATACCTTATTTTACATATGAGGAAAGTAGAAAAGTTAGATGATTTGGCCAAAGTGAAAAAAGGGACCCAGAGAAGGTTTTTTTCCCCTTGGGAATTTGTACTATGTGGTGTGGATGTGTTTCCATGCAAGTATAAATACCCACAAATCCACATGCACATATCCACCCACCTTTGAGCTCTAAAAATAATCCCAGAACAGCTTGTCCATATAGCCTCCTCCATGCTTTCTCTTTCAGGATAGTTTTGGTCACTACAACTCACTTCCTTACTTTACTAAAAAGAATCAGGTTTTCTACTATCTCTGTGTTAGTGGTCTTATATTAATGAGAAAAACCTTAAGGCTTAGGGTCTTGAGCAGAAACCTACATTTGTCTTTCTATTTTTTTTTCTTTAGAGTCTCCCTCTTCCAGCCACATAGCAGATCAGTAGAGTAGAGTAGAGGTATGGAACAAGCATCTGTATTGAGTTATCTTATCACTCATTTGCCTACATATGGATCTCTGAATCAGCTAATGTTAAAGGGCTCATAACACGTTCCCTACATGGCTTTTAAAGATGCAATATTGAAATGTCACACCTTCTTTCCCATGGCAAAAATTAGTTTCTTTCTCTGCTTCTGTCCATTTGCTTGATCTTACGACTAACTTTATATTGCTATTATTTTCAGGGTTCCTTATTTACCACTGTTTTGTCTCTTATTATCTTTGGCTGTTTGGGATATTGTAAAATATCCATCATCTTTCTTTTCCATGTCTTTGGCTGACTGCACCAAAGATATTCAAGGTCATATAGATAGATAGATAGAAATTGATATATGCATATCTATGTATGCTTTTATGTTTTTTATGTATTTGTGTACGTATCTATCTATCTAACCAGTCATGGACTGAGGCTTATCATTGAGTTGAGGGTGGGATCACAGACCACTTTCTGCCAGATTCTAATTGGTAAAATACATAATGGTTTTGCATGGTGTTCTTTGATCTGATTTCTTTCTTTTTCTTTTATTCTTTTTTTTTTATCTTGGGTAGAGTTTGCTTTAACTTTGCTAGTTGATGTGATCTGTCTATACCCCAGAACATCTGGCTCTTCTCTACTTGACAAATAGAATAAAAATACAGTTTAAGTAGCTTACTCTCTCACCCTCCAACACATATACCTCTGTATGGGAACTGTGATATGGGCAGTTAGGGATCTAAACATGTCATTTGCTTATTAGAGTAATTCAGGCTTTCCTTTTAGATACTTGTCATAATGGTGGACAATATAAGCCAAAGAAAATAATTTACATTATGAAAAACCTCACAAATAAATCCTGTAAATAATATATGCTGAATAGCAGTGTGTAGCTCCAGCAGGATATTGCTTAGAGAGATTTTGTTTAAAACATTTATTGGAGGCATATATTACAGTATATCATTTACTGGCTGGAAGCCATGCAATATGTGTCTTTACAAAAAAAATTACCTTGTAATATGAGCCCCTCCAAGGCATAATTATATAATAAAGTTCTTATTGGGAAAACTGGAAGTAGGCCAAGGCTTGTCCAAATATAGTGAATGTCAGAGCCAAATTTATTATCCTTAGCTATTAACAGGAGAAGGCAGGTTTTGTTTACCAAGCCTAATTCTCTCCTAATTACAGCCACTATAAAATAATTACTATCCATGGGATAACAACACAAGACAGAGTGACTAACAGAAGAAACTGCAGGGGTTAGAAAACAGAGTGCAATTCTGTGTCATATTGAACAGCTTGTGTACTGCCATGAACAAATTAACGGACTTCATTAAGGAATTATGTTTTAAGAGTGGCTTTGCGGTGAAGCAGTAAAGCAATTAATGCATCTTATTTGGTCCTAGATCTGAGTTGTAGTGCAGTTTGAGACAGCGACTTAATTTTTTTTTTTTTTTTGATGTATCAGGTTTAATAGGATGCAACCACATTACTGGGCAAGATGGTTAATGAGTGTAGAGAAAAGACTATTTTGGACAAATGATATCCAGCTCCTGTTAACTCACTCTGTCTTTATGAGCAGATTTCTTACCTCGCCGATTTTAATAATCTACTAAAGACAAATGCCAACTTTTATCTAATTCCATTTTCGCAATCCAACATATGTCCTTAGCCCTCTTGGATTACACTTTTGATAAAAGGTATAGTTTTCAGGAGAGCATGAATGTTCTGTAAATCTACTTGAGCCACAAAAACCAAGAACTTGAGATATTATTTCAATATTTCATATTTGCTCACCACACAAATCAAAGTGGAATATTATCCAGTTGAAACATGATGCTTCATTAAATGCACAGTTTCCCACTCCCAGATTCCCTAGACTCTTCCATCTCATCACACAACCCAAGAGGTATAAAAAAAAATACTAGATTTCTGCATTTTATAGTATATGCATCAGAATCAACTCTGTATGCCATGGTCACAGTGGCAAAGATGAGAGGTTGAACTTTTTTTTGTAACCCCCCTCTCTATAAAGGATCACATTGCCCTATAGAAGGACAACCTCCCGTATTTTGGGGACTTACTAAAAACTCGCACACTCAGCATACTTGGGGAACCTGTTTTAGATACTCTTTTTAATAGGCCTCCAGATGGTCACATAAAAGCAAAAGGATTATTATTGCAACCTCCAACCGGGATGTTATAGACAAAGGTTTATCAGTTTTGTTTTTTTTTTAACTTTTTCATAGGGATTTATAACTTGACCACAAAAACTCCTTTTCACACCCAAAATAGAGTAAGGAAGTTGAGTTCACAAAACTACTTTTTAGCTTCATTTGTTTCTATAAATGATGTTTATCAATATGAATAACAATAGCACCACTTGATTTATAAAATGAGTGCCTAAATATTTTTTTCAGTTTAGTCTAATGGAACTGTGAAAAAATTTAGCTTTCCTTTCTCTTCCTCTCCCTATCTCCTCCTTTTCTTCCTTCTTCCTTCTCTTTTTCCTAATATGGAATATATCACTTCTTATAGAAACCTAAAAAATAGGATTACATGTTATTAACAATGAAGAAAGAAAACCAAGTGATGTTTTATAGAGAAAAAATAATCCTGTCATTTTTAGGTTTAAGTGGGGTTTCAAGTTACTCTTGAGTAATAATTGGGATGAAAAAAAATAATAAAATGAAGCATCTCCTCCTCTAGATCTATTTGTTTTTCAAAAAAATACAAAAATAAGGGAACCCCTTTGAAATATTTCCTCAAGGACAATTCATAAGCATAATTATTATTGCATACCACAATTAATAATTAACCTCATGAAAGTTTTCAACTCTATATGCCAGAAATTTTAACGAGATTCCAAGTAGAATATGGGATCAATTTCTGTTGTAGGAATTCTGCAGTTTGATTTTACACTGTTTATGCCATCCCCTAAATATACAATTTCTAAAATGTCTGAAAACATATTATTCAATTATTTTGATTACGTATGTCTCTTCATGACTTCATTTGGGTTTTTCTTGGAGGGTTTTGACATTTCCTTCTCTGTCTCATTTTACAGTTGAGAAGAATAAGGTTAAATAGAGTTAAGTGACTTGCCCAGGATCATTCAGGAAGTATCTGAAATCAGATTTGTATTTGCATCTTTCTGACTTCAGCACTCTGTCCACTGTACTACCTAGCTGCTTTTCTATTTACTTACATTTTAAAAACTATTGTGAATGATAAAGAATCAGGCTGTCAAGGAGTGAAAGGGGTGGTGATCATAATAGTAGCATTTATATAGTGCTTTAGGGTTTGTGGACACTTTACACAAATAATCTTATTTGATCTTCACAACATTTGTACAAATGAAAAGGACAGAGGTTAAAATATTGTCCATTTTCACACAGTAAAGGTTTAAGGCAGGATTTGTATCATAAAGTCACAAAATGTCATAATACCAAAGTACCATTGTCACAGCTCTGAAAACCTTAGAAATAATTCATTATCCTCATTTTTAATTACATTTTAGTTTTTTTTTCAATTGATAGGAATTGATTTTCTTTCTCTCCTGTCTCTTCTTATTCTAAAACAAACAAACGAAAGAATCCAAAGCCCTTGTACTTACAATAGTCAAACAAAATACAATTCCATATTGGTCATATCCCATTGTATCTCATTCTGCATTTTTAGTACAACTTCTCTGTATCAGGAGGAGTGCAAGATTCTTCATTTGTCCTCTGTAATGCAGATTGGCAATTCTATTATTAAAATTTTTTACCTTTAAAAATTGATCATTTTTATAATTTTTGATAGTATATATTGTTTCTTGGCTCTGCATCAATTCATACCTTTGTTTTAACTTTTTTCTGATCAAGAATCTTTTTCCCTCCCTTCTTATTCTGCCCTACCCTCACCTCATGCCAGGTAAGCCAAACATAACAAATTTCTGTATTGTCACATT
The DNA here is from genome assembly GCA_023553655.1 of Myrmecobius fasciatus. Taxonomy (NCBI): domain Eukaryota; kingdom Metazoa; phylum Chordata; class Mammalia; order Dasyuromorphia; family Myrmecobiidae; genus Myrmecobius; species Myrmecobius fasciatus. The sequence continues at coordinate 59,468 of JAJPUD010004732.1, read as the reverse complement.
TTTTTTTCTTATTTTATACTCAGTCTTTTACCTATCAATCAGGAGGTAGTTAGCATTTTCATGGAGGCTAAAATCCAGAGTGACCAGAAGGAAAGAATTCAAATACAAGGGATGACAATCTGGATCACACCAATGTGTCAGCCATTATAAAATAATGGAAATTTGGAATACAATATTTTAGAAAATAAAGGATATAGGTTTACATCTAAGAATAACTTATTAGAAAAACTAGGTCCAATCCTATAGGAAGAAGTGATTGGTTAATGAAATAAAGGACTTTTAAGCATTCCTGATTAAAATAAAAACAAAAACAAAACAGAACAAACAACCAAAAGAACCAGAGCTGTTTGTAATGCAAAAAAGGAGTCAAGAATGTACAAAAAGATAAACTTGAAGGAGCCTGTTTTTCTTTGCACTGGAAATTCTGGATTTTAGCTATGATGATCCTCGAATTTATATTTGTGGATTTCTTTCAGGAGGTGGCTTGTAGATCGTTTCTATTTCTACTTTGCCTCCTGGTTCTAAGAGATCTGGAAATTTTTTTAATTTCTTGAAATATAATGTCTAGCTTTTCCCCAACCTCCATTTTTTGGTCATACATTTCAGGTAGTTTGTTAATTTTTATTTTTATTTTATTTTTTTATTTTTTTGCTTTTTGCTGAGGCAATTGGGGTTAAGTGACTTGCCCAGGGTCACACAGCTAGGGAATGTTAAGTGTCCGAGACCAGATTTGAACTCAGGTCCTCCTGACTTCAGGGCTGGTGCTCTAACCACTGCTCCACCTAGCTGCCCCGTTTGTTAATTTTTAAAATTTTCTCTCCTCCAACTCTTTCATAAGTCAGTTGTTTTTACTGTATGTTATTTTCCTTCCCCACCCCCACCCCCAAGTCTTTTGACTTTATTTTACTATTTCTCATTATCCCATAGAGTTATGAACTTCTATTTAATATATTCTAATTTTTAAAATGTTTATTTGCTGGGTGAGGTGGTATGCCTCTTGTGCCAAGTTGTTAATTCCTTTTTTATTTCTCTCTTAAGGGTAGCTAGGTGGTGTAGTGGTTGGAGCACTGGGCCTGAAATCAGGATAACTTGAGTTCAAATCTGGTCTCAGACACTTTCTAGCTGTGTATCCTGAGAAAATTACTTAATCCTGCTTGTATCACTTTTCCTAATCTGTAAAATGAGCTGGAAAAAGAAATGGCAAATGACTTCAATATCTTTACTAAGAAAACCTCATGTTGGGTCATGAAGAGCCAGATATGACTGAAACAAACAATTCTTTCTTCCATAGCTCTCATTTCTTTTCCATTTCTCCACTCTGGCACTTTCATTTCATTTATTATGTGTGTGTGTGTGTGTGTGTGTGTGTGTATACTTTTAAAACATCTTTTTAAAAATTCAAATTAAAACAACCTTGGGATATTTTATACTTATCAGATTGGCTAAAATGATTGAAGGGGAAAGTGACAAAATTTGTAGGAGATATAGAAAAATTGGGACACTAATTCACTATTTGTGGAACTGTAAATTGTTCTAACCATTTTGGAAAGTAATATAAAATTATTCTTAAAGAGTCATTAAACTGCCTATATCATTTGATCCAAAAATAACACTACTAGGTCTGTTTCTATAGATGATTAGGGAAAAGAGAAAAGAACCTATCTGTTCTATAATCTTTATAGCAGCTCTCTTTGTGGTGGCAAAGAACTGGAAAATATCCAATTGGGGAATGGCTGAACAAGTGGTGGCCTATAATTGTGACAGACTCCTACTCTGCTATAAGAAATGATGAATTTGATGATGTTAGATAAGCATGGGTAGACTTGCATAAAATAATGAAAAGTGAAATAGAACTAAGAGAACATTGTATATAGTAACAACAATATTGTTTTAAGAACAGCTTCAAATTCATAAGTAATTTTGACTGTTGGAAATATCCAAAGGACTACAAAGGACAAATAAAAGAAGAGGGTCTTTATATACAAAGAAATAACTGATAAATAGAAGTACCTATAGACTGGTTTTACACACACACACACACACACACACACACACCCCTACACACATACACGTATCTAATGATAGCCATCTTAGGGTAGTGGTAGTAGTGACGGTGGTGGGGCTAAAAACAAAAGTAAGTTACATTTTTATATATTTAAACTTTATATATATATTATTGTTTATATTTTTAAAAATATATTACATATTTAAAAGAAATAGCAGGTTGTACCTAATAGATTAGCAGTTTCATGTACAGCCATATTTTTTTTTTGTTTTTTTCCTATTCTATTATGTTAGGAAAAGTTTCTTTTATTTCTTAAGTTCAAAATAAAATAATAACATTTTAAAAAAGTAAATTCTTGCTTCATCTCTTTCAGAAATTATAAATAACTTGTGACCTTTAGGCTTTGCTTGTAGAATTTTTGGAGTCATTCCCTTCTTTTGAATTTATGTCTTAAATATCCATGTGACAACAATACTTTTTGATGGTGGGAGACTTGTTTTGTTTGCTCATTCTTTTAGTTTACTTCCTGACTTTGGACTTCATATTAGAGCAAGTCTCTTTGTTCTTCTGGAGTGAATAGCTAGTCTGGCTTTTCTGCTGCTTTCTAGAAATATTGAGTGTTGGGTTATTCCCATATCTCAGGGAAAGCACCCAAATGTTTTTGCATTTGAAAAATGCTTTTATCCATTAAGAAGTCTGAGCTATGCAAATTTTTGACCTTGGTTTGGTTCTGAGCAATATAGCTGTCAGTTTTCCTGTGGTTGGAGTTCCAGTAGACTGCTTCTGGCCTCAGCCACTCTCAGTCAGCTGAGTCAGAGTACTAGAATTACAAGCTTTCTGTTGGTCTGGGATAGCTGCTTTGCTTATTCTACTCTAGGCTTCAGACTAGCTTGGAAGCTGAATATGAGACCCCATTCTACTTCTCTATCAGAACCATATAATTGGTGTTTGCTTCTGAACATGATTCCATCCTTAGAACACAGCTTAGAGTTCATTACTGTTCCTCATCCTGAAATTCTTCTCGAGGTGCAGGTCCCTTCTTCAGTCAGTCCTGGATCTTTGACTGGACTGGAAAATGATCAATAGAGGTATTAACTGGTATTTATTCCTTCCTCTTTCACAAAAAGGTGGATTTGGATGGAACTCTTCTCCCTCTGAAAAGCCTCTTTTTTGATGAAATGTTCCCATATTGTACTAACTCTCAATCTCTCTGTCTCTCTCTGAATCACTTTCTCTCCTTCCGCTTACCCCCATCATCTTATGCTGATCTATTCTAGGAAACTGTGTGATTTTTTAAATTTTCTGATCAGGATTTGGTATAGTGTATTTATCTATATCTATGTATAGATTTTGAGGTGGGAAGCTCAGGTATATTTGCTAGTCTGCCATCTTGATTTTATCTTCACACACTTATTCCTTGAGCACTATTTAGACATAGTGGTTAGAGCCAGAGAGTCAGAGTCAGGAAGACTTGAGTTTGAATCTTACTTTAGACACTTACTAGAAACACTTAACCTCTCCACATCAATTTTCTCATTTGTCAGATAAGAATAATACTTGGACCCTCTCATAGGGTTGATGTGAGAATTGAGGAACATGTAAAGCACTTTGCAAATCTTAAAGCTCTATATAAATGATTGCTCCTTCATGTTTATCTTTTTTATATTTCTATCACTATTATGATCATTATTCACTAGTAAGAAGCAGCTGAATTTATGTGATAGCAAGACAACAGACTGACTTATTTATTTGAAATAACCTACAGTAGCTTATGAGCATTTGAATTTAGGGTTCTATTGTAATGATACTTTCTTTGATGATGAATGAATAATGTCGAAGCAAAATCCACTTCATATTTATTTATTCTCTTTTCAATTATAATCCCTGAAGTTCTGAAGTCAATAGTCGAGTCAGAATAAAAAGTAGAGTTAATGATGATTTACATTACACACATAACATGCCATAATGTGGCTTTCCCAGGAAGGCCCTAACTTAACAAAAAATAACTTAACCTATATGTTAGCAAATGATTGAAATGCTACTATTGAGATTAAATTATTTTGGTTTAAGATTTATTGTCTTAATTAAAATATATATGGCCACATAAATGGCAATATAAAAGCATTATCTATGTATATGTTGTGAATGGATTAATTTATTCCTTATTAAAAGAAAATTTTGGTAAGAGAGAAGATAGAAAAGGTTCTGAATGCCATTCTGGATGGGGAGAAGTTTATGCTAGGGATGGGACAACACTAAGATGAGGCAATTAGTCTGATTAGAAAAAAAATCATATTCACAATTTGATGTGGATAAATTCTATCTAGAAGAACCACATGAGATATGAAAAGAAATGAAGAATCTAGTCCAGAGATTTTTAAAGGATGATTTCCAGGTTAGAGGAATACTATCAAGTCAATGCATTAACATGCCATTTCATAAAGAACCCTGGCAATGTATTGTCTGGATGATTCACAGATACTTAAGGACCCAAATTATGCATTAATATGATATAGCATAACAGCTCTGCCATCTGAGTGCATTAACTGCTGCATTATATTATGATCTGGCATGATGTATGGTGTCAATCCAAAGCATTTTTCCTGGCTTTTGTGAGTTTTTATTTCAATCTATGTGTCAATCTACTTTTAACACTATTAAAAATAAACATAATTAAAAATTTGAAATTTTATTGTATGGTAGATTTTATAAGAAGGAAAAGCACTATTGAATCAAGGTCATGGATATCTTTTTTTTTTCTTCTGGGAGTCCAAGGGCAGAAAGTTGCATATTGAAGCATATCTGGGTAACTTACAATAAAATGAGTGCAGTAAGGATGGACAACATTAACACCATTACCCACAACCTTCTCTCCCAATGAATGTAACCTTTTAATGCAAATGTTCCTATGGTTGGTTTCACAGATAGCACATTCAAGGGTAGGCAATCATCAATGTGTTATGAATTGAGGGCATCAGGGGAAAAGACACTCCTGACTACAAGGTATCTCTACTGCCAGCTTGTTACAGGGCCAGAATTTCCAAAATCAAATATTAATATTGCTGGGTTCAGACATTACATCTAGGGTTCTTTTCTTGTTGTTATTCAGCCATTTTTCAGTCATGTCTGATTCTTTGTGACCCTGTTGTGATTTTTCGTTGCAAAGGTATTGGAGTGGTTTGCCATTTCCTTCTCCAGTTCATTTTATAGCTGAAGAAAGTGAGGCAAATAGGACTAAATGACTTTCCAGGACTTCACACAACTAGTAAGTGTCTAATGTGAGATCTGAATTCAGGAAGTTTAGCCTTCCTGACTCCAGCCTACCACTCTATCCCTTGCTCCACTTAAAAATATTCCCTGAAGAGAATAATATACTTATCCCTTCTCATTAATTAGTTTACTAATGTGAATTAGAGAAGTAGTGTGTTGTGATGGAAAGAATCAGCTGACCTCTGTTCAAAACTTACCCATTCCTTTTAGTAACTTCTCCCACACTCATCCTCATTTCCCTATGCAGATACTTCCATTGTATCTTCCACATATATCTGTATGATCTTCCATAGACCGCTCAGTCTTCCTGGTATCAATATCATCCTCTGCTACATTTTCATAATAATAATACTTATAAATTTGCTCCCAAATTTTAATTCTGAGGAAAGTACTTTGTAAACCTCAAGGTGTTAGATTAAAACTAATAAATTACCCAGCCAAACTACTAATTAATTAAGTTCAATAGGAAATGATCAAAAAAGAGAAGGAAAAGCATGAGGTATGAAGTGCTTCTCAGGGAGGACAGGTTTTATGGGATACTGCCATGGAGAATTGAACATGAAGAATCAATGGGACCACATAAGGACAAAGCCTTAGCTTTGTGGTATGAGGATGTTGACAGAAAGGATGAGGATGCTGTAAAGAGAGATGAAATGGAGCTAAAGATAAACTTTACCTACTTCACAGTTTTGCCTAGGGCAGTTCTTGCTTTGCACATTAATAGACCTGTTTTTTTTTTCTTTTACCCCTCCTTGCGTGAAGATATTGCACTTTGTGTCAGCCCCACTTAATATTTAATTTATCTCCTCTGACTTATGGTCCAAGTCATACCTTATGAGCTCATACTCTTTGCTCTCTACTATAATGTATTCTATGTTTTTTTTCTTCAAGGTTTCCTTTCTTTTTCTTTCCTTTCTCTCCCTGTATTCTATTTTGGCAGCTGTAGGAAATATTCACACAGCTTGAAAATGCTGACAACACACATTCTCTTTGCTCAGTAGAATTCTGTTTGTACACATCTTGCTTCAGGTGAGTGGGAAGTACACTTATGCTGGAGGTGGAATTAAAGTAGGACATTTAGTTTATGGACAGTCAGTGCAGCGTTCTATGCAGTCACCTCTGTGTATCTGGGTGGGCTTGGAGCTTAGTTCGAGCCCATTGGTCTTTATGTAAAGAACCCTTGAAATCTCAACACTATAAAAAACCCAACCTTTTTCTGCTCTTGGTGGGATTTTTGAACTTGGCCTAAACGATTAAAACATTTTTCAATATAAATACATATATGCATATGTATAGAAATATAAATACATATACACATGTGTGTGATGTATATATATATATATTTGATGTATGTATACATCTGTAAATACATATATCTATAAGTACATATGTATATATATACATAACTCTGTGTGTGTGTGTGTGTTTTCCTTCTGGAAATGAAGAATTGTGAGAAAATGTTTATCTTCAAACTAATTCTTTAAAACACTTGAATTTAGTGAATGGACATGTGCCCATTCACAAATATTCTTCCCTGGGGTATGTATTTAGTTCTAAGGGATCAACTCTTTTCCTGGTTTCTTCCCTGTTATTTATGGTAGGGTTGTTCAGTTATTTTCAGTTGTGTTCAATTCTTTGTGATCCCATTTTGTGGTTTTCTTGACCCTGGTCAATTTTCCCCTATATGTCTTTTTTTTCTGTAATAGAATATAAGCTTTTTGAAGCCAGAGCTATTCTTGAGACTTAGTAACTTTAGAAATGTTTTTTCATCCATTCATTCATTTAAACAATGATAGATTTGGAATTAGAAGGAAACTTAGCAATTTCCTAGACCAGTACTCTCATTTTAAATAGAAATAAAGGAACTTGGCATTTTGGGGAGGGGTGGGTAATGAGGGAAATATAACTTGCTCAAGGTTATGTAGTATGAAAGCTGAGATCAAAACCTATGTCTATATGGAGAGTGTTCTTTCCATAGTATCTCATTACCTCTTCACCTTATCAATATTCTCTAAGACCTCAATATGGTCTATCTTTCTTTTCAATTCTCATTTTCCAAAGAAATAACAGCTAATAGGTAAAGTAACTGACACAGTATTGTTCATACCCAATGGGGTATTTAAAACATTTTTAAGTTTTCCCTATGACAATTTTTAAAAAAAATATCAGGTATTCTCACACATTAGAACCTCAAAAATCAAGACAAATCATTGTAATATTCACGACCCATTGATAGTAACATATGCTAATGATCATTGCAGAATAACAAGCTCCTAGGTCTGGAGTTGACAGGGACTTTAGGCTCCCTTTAATTCAACATTCCTCTTTTTATATTAGAGAAAGCTAAAGCCCAAAGAGATGTTTTTTTCCACCAGGAAAGGAGTTGTTATGTAGCAGTGTAATCCCAGGAGTTAAATCCTTTTTTTTTTTTTCAGAAAAAAACATGTCCAAATCACTAAGCTCTATTCAAATGTAATGCTATAATAAAAATAATTCTATCTCATAGACCAGAACCCCAGCTCTGAGTTTATTCAAACCAAGATGGATCATGGAGTAACCTACAAACTTGTCTTGTGTTCCCTTCCAACTGGGGTTTCCCTGAGGAACCACAAAGTATGGCTGATCTAGTATTGAGTCTTTGTCATTTTTGAGCTATGTTCAGTTTTTCAAGACCCCATTTTGTATTTTCTTGGCAAAGATACTGGAATAGTTTACCATTTCCTTCTCCAGTTCATTTTACAGATGAAGAAACTGAGGCAAACAGGATTCAGTGACTTACCCAGGGTCACACAAATACATTGCATTGGAGGCTAGATTTGTCTTCCTATCTCCAGGCCTGACACTATGTCCCCTGTGCTACCTAATTGCTAGGTCCAATTCTAATGAATTGAAAGGTTCCTATTTACTTCTCTGTATCCTAGCTCTGTCTGGTAAATTCTTGTCTTACCGCTGCTTGATCCAGGAGCTCATTCTCTTCTTTTTGCAGACCAAGGAAATGTCTTCCCATTCAGGAAATCCTCTATTTGCCATTATAACTTCATACCTGCCACCCATGAGGCTGGTTGTAGTTGTAGGACTGCAGCTCTGACTAGCAGGTTTTTCCCTTCCTCCAACCACCAAAGTCAGCTCTCTGAGGAGGATGCTTCTCTTAGACAGGTGTCTCAGCTCTAGTCAGTCCATAGTGTATCAGGAGAAATCTGATGAAGATGTTTTGAACAGAATATATACCTTCTCTTCAGGCATCTAGGTGGCATAATAAAATGGATTGCTGGAGTTGGACCCAGGAAAACTTGAGTTTGAATCTTGCCTCAGATACTTAATAGCTGTGTAATTTTGAACAACGTAAGTTTTCTGAGTTCCCATTTTTCCATCTACAAATCAGGGTGTTAATAGCACCTTTTTTTAGTGTTGTTAGGATCAAAATGATATAACACATGTAAAATGTTTTGTAAAACTTAAAGTCCTACATAAAATATGTAATTCTAATATTATTACTTTATATTGATGCTTCCTTTTGAACAGGCAGGTAGGCCAATATTTTATTGAACTGATAATTGCTGATTGCCAGGTTACTCCTCAAATCAATGTTACATTGAGTTAAGCCTGATATTTATGTACCAATAATATATGCACTTAGTTTCAGGTGAAATAATTCCCATTTTTGTCCTTAGCACTGCTCTGCAGAAATGCCCAGCCTTGGCTCTGTTTTGAGAAGAAGCACAGCTGTACCCTGCAGGTAGAGGGAAAAGGTCCCAGAAGAGGTCTTGAATCAGTGTCCTTACATGCTTTATTCTGCAACCCAATGTGCAGTCACAGACCACCCCACTACAGATAATAAATGAGAAATTCTCAGGGCTGTTGAGCACTCTGCAAATTTTCACACTGGATCAGCACAAACTTAGTTAGCACAGGTGTTCCTGTAATTGTGATTCATTGGGGAAATTCTCAGTGCTCAATGGCCCTCATACTCTCTTTCCTCCTAGGTGGTGGTCTAGTGTGAGTACACTGAGTGGTAAGGCAGTATGGTGTTGGGCTCCATTGGTGCTTAGCTAAAGGGTCTCTGTTATAGAAACTGGACAAAAGTGGCCATGGGTCTTAGAACAACATAAAGACTTGGTTTCAGTAACTGAATGGCCATGGGGATTCAGTGGATGGAAACTGAATACACCAACATTTTATAAAGTCTTCTTTGATCATGGTGGACAGGAAAAAAAAACTAGATTTGGAATCACAGGACTTAAGTATTTGCCAACTATGCGTCTCTGGGTAAGTGACATTGCTTTGCTGAATCTAGGTTTTAGTTCTATCATGAGGGATGGGACTAGATCATCTCTATGGTTTCTTCTAGCTTTGTATCCTAGGATAAGGGACAAAATCCATTACCTTCCCCAAATTTCTATTACTACAGTAATAGAACAGTGGCCTATCTTATTTGTATGACAAGGGGAGTCGCTATGGAGGATTAGATACCATCTTCTAGAGGAAGGGTTCTTAATCTGGAATTCACAAACTTGAAAAAAATTAATAGATATATGTTAATGTAGGTATTTTCTTCTGTAATATAATTTTATAAATTAATTTTTCCTAAGAAGGGTCTAAATACTTTAGCAGAATATCAAAGAAATAAAAGAAACAAAAACATCAATGTAACAAATGCTTGTTCATCACTTATTGAAGTGACAGGCTGTGTTCTATGTGTTGGGGATACAATGAAAGCTAAAAACAGCTCCTGGCTTCAGGGAGCTCACATTCTAATGGGAAGGAGAACATGCAAACTATCATATACATAAAAGCTACATAGAGTGTAAATTGGTTGTTATCACTAGCATCAGGCCAAGAGGACCAGGTTATTGGGGGAGAAAAAGGTAATAGTCTGTTTTGGACATGTCATATTTAAGTTCTTCATGGGATATCTACATTTAAATTAAGAACTCCTGTCAATGATCAAAGTACTGAGTATCATCTATTTACTTGTTGTTATCATTCCTTTAAGTTGACTTGTATTTGGCATAAAATTTAAAGGAAGATAACAATGGTTAATGTGTAGGAAAGTAGTTGATTGAGCTTTAGCTCTGGAGTCAATTCCTTGGGATCAATCTCCTCTTCCCTATTTATGTGTTGGGTCAAAAGTGGCTGCTATTCACCTTTCATTGATCACATAATAATTAGGCAGATATTAGAGGCAGATGGCTTATAGTAGGAGTCAGGAGACATGGGTTTGAAATCCAACTTTACTACTTTCTAGATGCATAACTAGGGTCAAGTTACCAAAACTTTCTGGATCTCACTTCACCCTGTAAATTGTGGTGTGTAAATTAATATTTGCTTAATCTTAAAGATTATTGCATGGGTCATAGAGGATCAAATGCAAATACTTGTTACTTTGAAACCTCAATGAGCCAATGATTTCATAAATTTATATAAATGTTATAACTTTATTTAACAGTCATTTACAAAGTACCTTAGTGGTTCTCTTCTCTGTAATAAGAGCTAAGGCTATAAAGACAGAAATAAAGTGGTCTATTCCCTGAAATTATAATCTATTGGGAGAGAATGCATGAACATCAACAAATAAATGCAAAATATATACAAAGTAATGAGGTTGGGAGAAAAGGAACTACCAACTAGTGATTAATGGGGGTGAGGCTATCACAGTCTTTCAGGTTCACATACTTAAAAGTCATCTTTGTTTCACCATTTTTTCTTATCCATCAATTATTTACCAAGTCTTCATTGATATAGCAAAACATTATATCATTATTATATTACATATTATTATATGTATTATATTATAAAAAAACCTCTCATATTCATCCCCCTCTTGGAACTCATCTAGTCATCACACTCATTCAGATACTCATCATTTATTTTCTAACCACTGGAAGTGACTCTTGGTATCTCCACTTCCAATTTTATCACTCCAATATGTCTTCCATACAATTGTCAAAATAACCTTCCTTAATCATGTCATTCCCTCATAAACAACAACAACAACAACAACAGTAACACTGTTCTAAGTACTGGAGATAAAAAGATATGGGGAAAAAATCTTTTCTGCCCTCAAGGAGTTTACAATCTTACAGGGAAGATGACAGGAAAACAACTATGTACAAACAAATTACATAAAGGATAAAATATGATCAATAGACAAAAAATCCCAGGATTAATGGGGAATGGGAAATGTATTTTATAGAAACTACAATTTTAACTGATACTTAATGGAAATGGAGATGAAGAGGAAGAGAAAACCATATAGGGAAATATGGTGAAAACATATTCAAGAATTGAATCTTGTGTCAACAAGAAAACTTTAAGTTCAAATATCCAAACACTTGCTATGGGACTCTGGAAAAGTCACTTAACTACCTGCCTTTTTCTTCCTCTGTGTAATGGGAACAAAAATAGCACCTTCCTCCCAAGATTATTATGAGGATCAAATTAGATATTTGGAAACCATTTAGCACATTTTTTTCTGGCAGTTACTAAGTATTTAATAAGTCCACATTCTCTTTCCTTTCCCCTGTTCCATTACTCCGGATTCTATTATTTTTTTCTAAACTGTTTCCTATTCATAGAAAACATCCTTCTCAACTGCGCAGTTTTCTTGGGGGCTGAGCTCAACTCCTAGAAGCCAGCTACACTCATTCAAATGATAATCATCTTGGCCACCGTAAATCATCCTTTTCTGTGTGGAAGGTAAATCCAAAGTTGCTTGAGGACAGAAACTATTTTCTATATTTGTCTTGCATCCTGGCTGCATAATACATTAAGAAATATATATATATGCTGTTCATTTTATCTGTTTAAGGAACTTCAGTACAGATTGGTTTGTTTTCAGCAATTAATTGCTTAGAAAGTTCCTTAAAACAATTTAAGAAGCTAAATAATTTACTTGAGGATCAAGTAATGATCCTCACTAGTGATTAAATCTCTATATGTCAGAGGTAGAACTTGATTCCAGGTCTTTCAGACTTCAAAGCAACTGTTTTAACCCACTAATCCATTGCCCCTCCCATTAGGTACTTGAAAATGTACTTAATAGGTAGTAGGTGCTAACCAAATTCTTATCCACTTGAGATTTAAATTTTATGAGAGAGATGTAAGACTGAGGTTGAATAGAAAAAAATCAGGGGAAGGAGTAGAGGAAAGTAAGGCTCTCAGTGAAAGAAGAATGAGTTTGATAGAAAGAATATTTTTCTCTGAGGCTGGATTCATCCTTTTCACTTGTGAAAATTATAACTCTTTCAGGTCTTCTAATCCTAAATAATTATTGTTCTATGTCCTTCTAGAAGTCCTCTCTAGAAGAGGTTTGCTTAACATAAAGATCTTTCTCTAAGTTTTAAAAATTATTTTATTCATCATACATTGCAATTCTATCCATATATTCTTAATCTATTTTATTTTGTCTGTAAATATTGATGTCCTAGCCTCTTTTGATTGACTGTGGATGCCATAATCATAAACTTGATTCAATCAGCATAATGTCATCCTCAAGGAAGATTATCTTGAGAACTTCATAATCTATAACAGGAGTTTGGTGTGTGTGTGTGTGTGTGTGTGTGTGTGTGTGTGTGTATTTGTCTGTGTGTGTATGTATGAAAGATCCCTTTGGCAATCCATTGAAGCATATAGACTTATAATAATGTGTTGTTATTGGGTTTTTTCAGTCATAATTGAATGCTAAGTTTTGATTAGAAATTAATGAAAATAAATATGCAAATATTTTATCCCATCCAAATTCATGGACTCTCTGATGGGTCCTCTATAGAAAATATCTTTTTTTTTTTTCATTTGAATTTCATCTATGACAGTGGCAGATATCTCTGGAAAGCATATTTCTTCCATTTTACAGTGTATTTAATGTTGTCAATTAGGAAGGGAGAACACTGAAGAAATATATCTGATTTCATGTTATACAGGAACAGCACGATTATTATTATAGAATAAAACGCACCTTCATAGGTTCTTTTTCAATACAATCATGCAGTATAAAATTCTGTGTTAAATATAACGATAGAGATGATTTTGTTCAATGACCTGATTATTAGTATAAAATGACACGTAAAACAGGGTAGTGCATTATCACTTAAGGTGTTCCTTACAATCATGGAATTATTTGAACCCCAAATATCCAATTATGCCTATACAATAACAAATCATCTAATTTTTGTAGGCCTTAAATTTCTCATGTGTAAAATGAATATAAATATGCAAAATGTAAAATGACCATTCCAGTTCTAAATCTATAATCTCTGGTCTGGCACAGAGTCCCAGTAGAAGAGGGATTCTCAGTATAGAGCAATGTTTTCCAGATTCCTCTGTTTCAATGTTTTTGATCTGATTATTTCTTCTTCTTCCTCTTCTTCCTCTTTCTCTTCCTCCTCCTCCTCCTCTTCTTCTTTTTCTCCTCTTCTCTTCCTCCTCCTCCTCTTCCTCCTTTCTTCTCCTTCTCCTTCCACTTCTTTTCTTCTTCTTTTTCTTCTTCCTCCTCCTCCCACTCTTCTTCTTCTCCCATTCTCCCCTTCTCTTTCTCCTCCTCCTTCTCTTTCTTCACCTTCTCCTTTCACTTCTTTTTTTTCTTCCCCCTTTTCACCTTCCTCTTATTCTTCTTCCTCCTACTCTTCCTCCTCCCCCTCATCCTCTTCCTCCTCTCCTTTTTTTCCCCATCTCCTTCACTTCTTTTTATTTCTTTTCTACCTCCTTTTCCTTCATTTTCTCCTTCTCCTTCTTTTAGAAATAATTTGTATATGTATTATTAAGCTTTTTCTATGGGCCAGGATACTTAATCTCTCTTTCTGGGCATCTCTACTAAGTTTGACAAATTTTAATTTTTTTAATAATCTGAATCCCTTCATAAACATATTTTCAAATAAATGAACAAAATTTCAGAAAGAAAAAAAGAATATAGGATTTTTCTTATTTCCTTCAGATGTTTATTGAATGATTTGATATCCCTGTTCTATGAGTCTATCTTAACTTCATGTATGAATTTAAAAGCTATTTGTTCAGTTGTTTTGGGATTTTCTTGTCAAAGATACTGGAATGGTTTGCCATTTCTTTCTCTAGTTCATTTTATATATAAGAAAATCAGGTAAACTAGAAAAAGTAAATTTACCAACTTAACATAGCAAGTAAGTGTCCAAATTTGACAGATTTGAAGTCAAAAAGATGATTTTTTTTTTGACTTTAGGACTGGCACTATGCACACTGTACAATCTGGTTTCTCAAAAAAGTACTTAAGTGGATTTTAAAAAAGAAAGATATTATCACACTTTGACAGGGTTAGAACAGTAATTTTAAGTGAAATTATAAGTGCTAGTGACATTAAAGTATAGAATCTAATAATATCAGAATTTTGATTTCTATAAATTATGATATAGTAGAGTTCTTATTTAAGGGGTTAATTTTTCAGAACTGTCTTGTGATTTAATGTACCTTCTTATATTAATACATATCAATAACTACTTTGCAAACTAGAATAACAAAGATGCCCAGGATCAAATACCCATTATAGGTCAGAAACAGCCTTACATCTTTTTGGCCCAGAGCTTGGCTAATAATTTATTAATTACATTGTTTCTGCCACTACATTTATTGAATTAGATATATAAAATGGATATTTCCTGCTTTAAAATCATGTATGACCAGTGTTTGTATTTGAGATGAATAGTGAGCAAATTCAAGAATCAAGGTTGCTCTCTGTGAAGGATAAACAACCAGTTGTTAATATAAACTTGGATTATAGATTTTAGCATATGCAAATATTGTCCAATGTTAGACCATTGCTCCAAAATGTAAAATGTATGAGATTAAAACATTTTCATTTACCTATATACATTTTAAAGTTCAATTAAAGTAGAATATCTTATATGAAACCTACAAATATTTTATTTTACATTTGTGATCTAAACATAGTTCTAGTCTTGCCTTTAACTATAAACGTAGATGAAGAATTCCAGCTTTTAGATATGCTTAAAATATCTTTAAAATTAGGGAAAATCATTACATATATAAATGTATATATATACATATATGTACAGTATGTGTGTGTATGTGTGTGTGGCTATTGTTATCACTAATCTTTGACTCAATTAGGATATTTTAAAAATTATATTTCAATATTTTTTGATTCTTAAAGAAAATTTTATTTAAAAATGACCCTCCATATACTCTAATACTCTTTTCTGCTTGACTCTTTTTGTAACTATTAATTTTTTTTAGTGTTGTGTTTTGTATTGACCAATGAAATAAACCAAACAGTTCATGAGAAATTAATGAAAAACATTGATGGAATTATTTTTTCTGGACTTGTGATGTTTACTTTGGGAAGTTCAGAACTGCAAGAAAAGTTATTGCTTCTGCTGTAGAAATGCAATGATTTATGCATTTTAAATAGCAAAAAGAACCCTGGAAATAAAGTAGATGCCCATCATCATTAGCTTAAATAAATTGTACTAGAGAAATGTAATGGAATAATATTGCTATTCTGTAAGAAATGATAACTATGAAGATTTCACGGATGCATAGGATACATTAAACAAACTTATGAAAAGTGAGATGAGAACAAAAACAAAATAATATCAATAGTTATGGTAAATTTTAAAAAGTGACACCAAAAATTGAAACTGAATAGTATGTAATTATAAAGGTAAGGCTTGGTCCAACAGAATTGATATCAGATGCCTCCTTCAATTTTTTGCAGAAGCAGATAACTACAGATGTGAAATACTGTGCATATTGTAAGACTTGATTGACATAATTATTTTGCTAAACTTTTTTTCCACTTTTTTTATTTTTTTTATTACCAAAAATGATGGAACAGGCTAGGTTAAATGATTAGATTGGAAAATGAAGTTACAAAACAACAAAAATTGTCAACAAAAAATTAAAAACAAAAATAAAAGGAGAAGGGTACTTTGCTGCAACGATGATGCATAGTGCTGAAAATTTTTTATTACTATTTTTTAGTCTTCTTCTGCAGAGGGCTTTACAAACAGAATCACCTATTTGTCTGCACATTGAGGAGACTTAATAAACTTTTGTTGAGATGGGTTGAATTGAATGTCCTAAGGGGAAGGAATGGACTAGCTTGTCTTCCCACTTTATAAGGTTCTTAAAACTTGTCATTTTTCGGACCAAGTAACATCAGATAACTCATTTCACTAATTCCAAAAGAAAAGTTTCTTTCTTTTGAAAATGCTTTTTTGTCAGATCCTTCAGTCCTTGCACAGCTAACATCCCATCATCTTGACAAAATCCTTGCTTGTTCCAGTAAGGACTGACTTGCTCTAGTTTGCTATGTGGATGGGAGGGGGAACTACTCTTCTATCAGATTCAAATGTTTTCCAGGTTTACTGGTTGTAATTGACATAATTCATTTTAATGAGTTAGAAGTATTTGAAGAGCTTTCAGGGAAAACATGTGGGGCTGCAATATAAATTCCTGAGCTTTTAGAACACCATCAGTCTCAAGCTTCCTGCATTTGTTTCACACGGTAAACTGATAAACAAAAATGATTTATTGTAAAATAGTTATAAGTAAAGAAATGTCCTTTGAGGATACAATAATTGTTTTCATTTTCCTTTCCCCAGTGCCAGTAGTATAATAAAATGCTAATAGATGCAAATTATGCATTATCTTTAATGCATACTAAAGAGGGACCATTTAAAAATCAGGTACCTTTTCTTCATGAGTAAGCACCAAGTTATTGTTTCCTATTGTAGATTTGTACAGACTAGGAAGGAACTGAATTTTTTTTTTTTGGATCTTTCATGTTTATGAGCCTCTACCAAGCTGCTTCAGCTACACATTCCTAAAGACGAGTTGAAGGAAAGGTGGGGGTGGGGAGAAGTGGCAAACAAAAACATCTTTGACTCCAAATGATTCCATAAGGAAATCTGGGAAAGAAAAACAAACATGGCCCCAAAAGGACAGCTACTGTGACTTGAAGAACACAAAATTGAAATACATGAAAAATCAATGAGGTAATAATTAAATTGTGGGGCCCACCATGTGGTAGGGAAAGCACTTCATGCATTTGTTAATGGAGAGTTGGAACCGGGGTAATCAGCAGTTAAAAAAGAGCAAGAGAACTTCTGTCATCTTGAAGCTAATTTCATGATCAGACTCTTTAAAAAACACATACCTGATTCAGTATATAGAGATATTTATAGGAGGTTAAAGATACAAATTAAAGTCCAGAAGACTCTACATTCCTGATTATCCAGCATTCTTAAATCAGTCCTCTTCAGTCTCACACCTGGGGTCTCAGCTGCACTGTAGCTGTCATTTACGCTATCCATGGCACAGGATTGATGACAGTCATTCGCTGATGAAGCTGTATACATCATTTCTGTCCGAGCTGCACTGGCCAGATGGACCCTGACCATCCATCGCCTGTCAGGGACGCATCTGTTCACACTGCTGCTAGGGGTACTAACAAGTCATTGGCTTTCCAAAAGGACAGTGTCAGCTGGATAGGGCACCACATAAAAAGTGTTGTTGTTGGATTTTTTTTTTATCAAGAATCAGCTTTCTCACTATAAAATTGCATTATATTTATTAAAAAGGGAATTGTAATATCATACAAACACTCACACAAACCCACATTCATATGCATCCAATACTTAGAAACACTTTATCAATATGGAACTCTTCAGGAAATTATCCTTTTTCTTCTTTGCTTATTATTATTACCATTTTATCAAATAGCAACTATCCAACAAAAAATTCTCTTAAGAGATTGTTATGTTACTCTGAGGAGGTTGAGTTACAGGCATTTTTTTTGCAATAAGATCACAGAATGTCTTCCTATATCCAGCACATTCCTTTTTATGAATGTTCTTTATGTAAGATTTATACTTTCTCTTTGGTTAAAATAAACAGGAAGAGGGGAGATAAACAACAGTTTGATTTATCACACAAAACTAACAATTAAAATAAGCTTTGGAAAGAGTATGTTTTCATTATTAAATCTGTTTTTGACACACACACACAAAAATTACATCCAGCCAACATGCTGAGCAAGAATGATATTAGATGATTAGTGATCTGGAAAAGAACTAAGTCCCTTTGCACAGAAGCCTGCGAAAATATTCAAATATGGTGCAATTTTGTGCAGGCCTCCCAGGGAGGTGGTAGGTTTCAACTAACATTTTGTTAGAATCATAGATTTATATGGAACTAGAAGGGATCCTCCCAATGTATTCCCTTATTTTTACAGACAAGGAAGCTAAGTCCTAGAGCGAGAGAACAGACCCATCATATTGTAAAGACTAAAGTGATTGTAAATGATCTAGGATTTGGATGAATGAGATTGAAAAGAGGAAAGTAGGAGTTGGAAAGAACTTGTCAAAGTTACAGACAATTGGAATTTTTTGAGAAGTAAAATCAAATTTATTGGGGAAATCTGGTTATTGCAAAGAAGATTGATCATCAGAAATGAAATTAAATGAACAAAACATTTAAAACACTCAAAATAGTATCTAACAAAACAGGAAAGACAACCCCTGGCTTCAACAGGTGACAGAACCAGAGAAACATAGGAACAAGAATATGAGTCTGTAGAGGAGGTTTGATATTAATGCTAAAATACAATGTATTTATATGTACTAGCCTTGAAATTGTTTCCTGTATTTCATAAGATAAAATCAGAAATCCATTCAGTATTAAGTGAGAGATGCTCATTTTAAAGATGAGAAATTAAAAAAAAACAAACCAAAACAAAACAAAAACAAATTTACATACACTCCTCAAATCACATGGAGACCATTTCTATATTTGTAAAGTAAAGTATACCATTGAAAACCATGTGAGCCTAAAACCATGATTTTGACTTTCCACAGTGGCAATGGCAGTAGAGAATAGAGAAATATCTCCCTGACTCCATCCTCTGGCTTTATGTATTGGCAATTCATGCAGTTTTCATTGCTATAAGGAAGCACAATGGGGCATTCAAGGCTGAATAATTCACTTGAGTCTTTTTTATGACTTTGTCCTCCAGTGGCAAGTTGGTGACACTTAAAAAAAATTAAATTTAGTACAGTATTTGTTTTTCCCCCAGCACTAGCAAATGTAATTCAAAAAAAAGTTTATTCATTTATTGATCCCTCAAACATTCATTAAGGGCTTACTAAGTGAAAAGCACTATGCTAGCATCTGGGAACACCAGGACAAAATAAAATAATCACTGCCATCAAGGAATTTGCATTCTACTGGGGGAGGGTATAACATCTCTAAAATAGAAATGTTGGACTAATTGGACTACAGAGTTTCTTCCATCTCTACATATGTGAGCTTGTAAGACTATGATACATGCATGAAATAAATAGGGAAATGTGTCAATTTTAGGAAATAGAAAACAATAAGGAGAGGGAGGAAGGGAGGGAGGATCAAAGAAGCTTCTGGGAGAAGTTGTCACCTACACTGAGGTTTGAAAGATGATAAGAATTCAAAGTGGCAGAGTGGGTAAGTTTGGAGTGGGGTTGCCTTCCAGGGATAGCAGTTACTTTGTACAAATGCTTAAAGGTGGGAAATGTAATGTTAAGTTCAGAGAACAGCTAGTTGTCAATTTTGTCTGCAACATAGTGTATGAAGAGGAATAATGTGAAATAAAAGTAAAGAATCGACTCTATTACAAAGCAATATGTGCTTAGTTCTATAAAGTTGGTATGAATAAGAAGTTAATAGATGTTCAGAGAAAGGAAAGGTCATTTACTGATCGGATGATCAAAGAAGGCTTCATAAAGTAAAGCTGACATTTAAATAACACTTTAATGTTTGCAGAGTTCTTTCTACACATTGTCTCATTTGTATTTGGGTATAATATATTTTTGGGGGGGAGGAATACAGAACAGAACAGGAACAGCCAGATAGTGCAGTGGATAGAGTGCCTGGTCTGGAGTAAGAAAAACTCTTCCAGACTTCAAATCTGGTCTCAGACTGTGTGATCCTGGTCAAGTCACTTAATCCTGTTTGCCTCAGTTTCCTTATCTATAAAATGAGCTGGAGAAGGAAATGACAAATCAATCGAATCTTTGCCAAGAAATGAGGTCACAGAGAGTCATAAATGACTGAAAACACAGAACAAACCTGTGATTTAATTATGCTCTTATCATCCCCATTTAATATATTTTAAAAATAGGAATCAGACAATAAACAATTTGTCCAAAATAACACAGCAAATAGGTAACTGAAGCAAGGCTTGAACTCAGGACTTCTTAATGGTAAACCCAACACTTGATGCACTAATCCATGTTATCTCTGTTGTGACAAATCTGAATTTAGTATCAAAGGAGCAGAGTAGAAATTAAAGACTCCTTATTTACTACCTTTGTGACCTTTGATAAATCATTTAATTTCTCTAAGCTTCAGTTTTCTCATCTGTAAAGTGAAAGCATTGTCTGAATTGTATCATCTCCTCAGCTCAAAACAGTGATTCTAGAAAGTTATAAAGATATGAGTGTCGGTCTTGCAACAGACCCCATGTCCTTATCTAAGCATCAGCCTAGCTAATAATTTGGAAAGACTTGACACTAGGCCATCTTAAAGGTGATGAATACTTTCATCACAGCAATTTAAGAAGACATCCTGAGGCCTAATGAGGTTCAATCAGTCAGTCAGTCAACTAGCATTGTCAAATAGCATTTATATAAATATATACGTACTATGGGCCAGCTATTGTGCCAAACACAGGGGAATACAAAGAAAAAAAAAACAACCAAAGCAGTACCTTGTCTCTAGAAACTAAAAACCCAATGAGGAAAACAATATGAAAATAATTATATACAAAGAAGCTATATACAGGAAAAATGGAAGATTATCAACAGAGGGAAGGTACGACCACTAAAGGAAATCTAGAAAGGCTTCTTCAATAATGTGATGATTTAGCTAAGATTTGAAGAAAACCATAGATGAAGAGGGAGGATGTTACAGGCATAGGCAGGGTGGGAAGAGAGAGGGGGAGAATAGCTCTAATTTGGAATTGGGAAATGGAGTATCTTGTACAATCCGGATAAATCAACAGCAAGGTGGCCAGTGTCATTGCATCACAGAACAATGTAGAGAGTAAAGTATAATAAGATCTGAAAGGCAGGAAGGAGCTAGGTTATGAAGAGCTTTCAAAATCAAATAGGGAATTTTATATTTGATCCTGGCATTCCTGTTAAATTGTCTGGAAACATAAAAATTCCTAGGAAATCTGCTGGACTAATTTCACTTTCAGTCCGTACTGCAGAAGTGTTCTCAAGATCCAAATCTTATGGTCAGCTGGGCATGGTTCTTCCTCCTAGATATGATCATTTTCTCCTTCAATGGTATAGTTGAAGAGAGCATCTCCCATTGTGCTACATTCAATGATTCCTGACTTCTTGGTTTCATAAAGTAGTTGCTAAGGCTAGAAACATCAATCTCAGAATTATTATTTGTTTACCTGAATCTTGAGGTTTATGTCAGATATAGCCCCCCAGGAGAGCATTTGGCCCTGTGATTTTTGTCTACTTTATGACCTCCAATCACTTAATCCATCAGTTTTTTCCCAGGTCATCTTCCTTGCACTAGAGACAGTCTCCTCCCTTCTCTATCTTGAATCTTTGGTCAGTTGGTTCAATGGATTTTTTGCTTGAATTCTTTGTTTTCTTATTGAATCACAAATCTTGGCTTGCCAAGTCTCAGAATTGATCACCCAGTAAGGATGATAGTAATCACAGTAAGTCTATTGTCTTCACTTCTTCACACACGCTGCTGAGTAAACTTGAAAACATCAAACTGAGCTGACTTGGTCCACTACAGATTTATGTTACTTTAAATGGGCTCTCCCTACTGTAAGCCAGTCCTTTACATCTCCTTAATTAATTTACTCTTCCATTCAGTATAGTGCCTTTCTCTTCTTTTATTTGTTTCACATAATGAGGTACCCTTCTTGCCAAGACAAACTCCTCTATAAGCACAAGTGATCTTACACTATTCCATCTGTGGATTGCCTCCTCTGTTATCCCCATTCTCTCACATCTTCAATTTCTCCCTGTCTGCTTTCCTACCATGCCCTAATATCTCCCCATCCTCAAAAATTGCTCATCTGATGCTTCCATTGTCCTCAAGTTTTCATCTCATATTTCTTCTGCCTTTTTGTAGCTACACCTCTTGACAGCACCATCTATTTTTTCCTCACATACTTAACTCTCTACATTCTGACTTCCAATCTTATTCAACTGAAACTATTCTTGCTAAAGTTATTAATAATCTTTTAATGGAAAAATCCAATAGCCTTTCTCAATGCTCATTATTCTTTTTTTAAATTTTTTTAAATTTTATTTTATTTGCATAACATATGTGTGGGTAATTCTTCAACTATAACCCTTACATAGATTTCCGTTACAAATTTTCCCCCCAACTCCCCACCCCTCCCCCAGATGGCAGGATATCCACTACATGTTAATTATGTTAAAATATTGGCAAATTGAATATATGTATACATATTTCCAAACTTGTCATTGTTGTGCAAGAAAAATCTTATCTACACAAACGATATATCAGATAAAGGAAACACAATGTAAGCAAACATCAATCAAGGAGTATGAGAATGTTATGTTGTGGTCCACATTTCACATCCCTCTCTCTGGGTGTATATGGCTTTCTTCAGTGAACAATTGGAGGTGGTTTGAAACATTTCATTGTTGAAGAGAGCCATGTCCATCAGAATTGATCGTCATATAGTACTGTTGTTGCCTTGTATAATGATCTCCTGGTTCTGCTCATTTCACTCAGCATCAGTTCATGTAAGTCTCTCCAGGCCTCTCTGAAATCATCTTGCTGGTCATTTCTTACAGAACAATAATATTCCATATTATTCATATACCATAATTTATTCAGCCATTCTCCAATTTAAGGGCATCTATTCAATTTCCAGTTTCTAGCCACTACAAAAAGGGCTGCCACAAACATTCTTGCACATGTGGGGCCTTTTCCTTCCTTTATGATTTCTTTGGGATATAAGCCCAATAGAAATGCTGCTGGGTCAAAGGGTATGCACAGTTTGATAACTTTTTGAATGCTCATTATTCTTGATCTCTCTTGGGTCTTTGACACTGTTGATTGCCTTCACACCCTCTCCTAAGTTTTTGTACCACTATTCTCTTTTGGCTTTCTTCCTACCTATCTGAATATTCCTTCTTGGTATCCTTGCTAGATCTTTATCCAGGTAATTACAACTAACTATAGGTATCCCATAGAGTTCTATTTTAGGTCCTCTTTTTCTTCTAAACTATTTCACTTAGTGTGCTGATTAGCTCCCATGGATTCAATTATCATATTCTATGGTCAGTCTGTTTATCTAGTTCTACCCTCGTTGCTGATTTCTAATCCCACATCTTCCACTGCCAATTAGACATCTTGAATTGGATATCCCAAAGACATCTTCAACTCGGTGTGTAAAATTGAACTCATTACATTCTGCCTCCAACTCTCCCCTATTTCTAACTTTCTTTTTCTATAAAAGTTATTACCATTCTCCCCATCAGCTAGACTCACAACTTAGGGGTCATCCTTTACTCTTCATTTTCTCTTATCCATATCTAGTATATATTCCAGGCCTGTGGATTTTACTTCTGTGACATCTCTTGAATTAACTTCCTTTCCCTTTCTGATATTGCCACCACCCTAACACAAACTCTGGATTATTGCAATAATCTGGTGGTTGGTCTTTCTGCCTCAAGTCTCTCCACACTTTATTCTATCAACTGTCCAATTGATCTTCCCAAAATTGAGGTCTCAGCTGTTATACCTCTGGCAATAAACTCCAACAAATACCTAACATTTCTAGATCAAATATAAGATCCTCCTTCAATGATTTATCCCCTGTCCCCCTTCCCTTTTTAGTTTTCTTTACATCTTTAGTATCCCTTGTACTGTAATTCAATGACATGTCTCCTTACTATCGTGTGAATAAAATAATGCATTGTCTAATTCTGGGCATTTTCAATTACTGTTCTTCATGCCTGGGATTTTCTTTCTCCTCATCTCTGAGTTTCTGAGTTTCCCTGGCTTCCTTCAAAATCCTGCCTTCTACAGTAAGCCTTTCAAAATTCCCTTAGTTCTAATGCCTTCCCTTTATTGATTATTTCCAATCTTTACTGTATATAGCTTCTCTGTATATAGCGGTTTACATGTTGTCTCCCCTATTAGAGTGTGAGATCCTTGATATTAAGTACTACCTTTTGCCTTTATTTTATCAATGCTTATTTCATGTATGCTTAATACATAGTGGGTACATAATAAATATTTATTAACAGACTGACTGACAGTCTTCTCACTGTCAAATGCAGGAATCTTTTCTCCACTTTCATTTCTCCAAAGTACCTTTTTTTTTTCTTTAATTCTCCCCTCTACCCAATTTCTGCAGCAGTAGCTCCTCTTCAGAACTGGCTCTATTCTTTTCTAATGTGGATGTGTGCCTTTGGGGTTCAAGACTGCAATGGTGGAGATAGCAGCCATATGGATGAAATAAGATTCCCTCAGAGTAAATAAATATTGGTTGCTCTGTGCCGAAATGGAAATAGAAGTTTGAGAAGTATTTACATTTAGGCAATGTAGATAGCAATCCAGATAAATCAGGCCCCAGTGGATGTTTCAGCCTGCCTAAATTTTTTTTTCTGTCTGTATTAGAAAATCAGCATTGAAGTAAAAAAAAAAACTTGTTGGATTCATCCCTTCATTTTAACTGTGAGAAACTGTATAAATAAGAAATAATATACTGGACTTTTCATTAGGTCAACATTTTATTTGTTTGCTGCCTGAATTTCCCCAAGCCAAGCTAATCTCAAACTTCCCTTTAAGTTCATTTGTTGTATTTTGTGGGGTTTTGTTTGACTTTCATTTTACTTTCAATTCAGATCTGTCAGATTTGTTTGATTTCTGTCACTCAGAACTCAATTCCTGGGTCCAATTACTGATCACTTCATCTCTAAATTTCCACAGAATTGCTAGAAGGAAGAGAAGGAAGTCAATGAAGATGACCATCAACTATGAGAGCCATTGATCATGCAATTAGATTTGGATTTTGGTAGCAAATCACATCTTATATTTAGAGTACATGAATCATGAGCACTAAAGACTAGTGTGTGCAGGAGAGAAACATGCCTGAGATAAGACTATAATTAAGAGTAAACATGCAGGTAAAATTTAACATCATGTTTACTACCTGTCAGAACAAGTGTCCCCTTCCTTATTAGCAACAGTTAATAGATTTTGCTTTTAAAATTTTAAAAAGCACTTGTTCTACATTCAGATTTTCTTTTTGGACTTAAAGCTTATGATGAATAGGGAAAGGGAGGTTGAAATCAGACTTTTCCCTCCAACAATTTAGTTTATTTTGGTAGGGCTGATTTAACAATACTTTTGTCCTCATATATTCAAATGGTCATATCAGACTTTCCTCTTTGGCCAATTTAATTCAACTTGCAAGCATTTTTTAAACTTTGTGCCAGGTTATATATGAAGTAAGTATTCTTAATATGGGCTTTTGTTGCTATTCTTCAGTTATTTTCAGTTGTGTGCAATTCTTTGATAATCCATTTGGAATTTTCTTGGCAAAGATGCTAGAGTAGTTTGTCATTTCCTTCTCAAGTTCATTTTATAGATGAGGAAACTGAGGCAAACAGGGTTAAGTGACTTGCTTATAGTCTCAAAGTTAATGTCAGAGGCCAGATTTGAACTCAAGAAGAGTCTCCCTGACTCCAAGCCTGGCATTCTGTCTACTATACCACTTATCTGCCAATTATTTTAATGTGGGATACATGAACCTTTAAAAATTATTTTAATCACTATTTTAATATAATTAAATTATAATTCTATGAATTATTTTTATGCATTTAAAACATTGTTTCAAGAAGTTCATGATATACCCACAAAAAAGATTGTAAACCCCTCAAATAGAAAGTCATGTCATATTGAACAGAGAGTTGGTAGTCTTGAAGCAAGAAGACTTACACTAAAGTTCAGCCTTTGACTTATATGAGCTATGTGACCCTGGGTAGATCATAACCTCTCAATTCATCTCAATATCTCTCTAAGACTATAAGTTTTTCAGAAGGGGCCCACCTGTCTCCAACCTGAAAGGATTTTTAACCTGATGGATTCCTATATAAATAAAATCATAGATCCAGTCTCTTTCTTTATCCCAGTGAGTCAGTTTCATTTTCAGGCTACAAAGGCACATATAAAAACAGCTTTTTTCATGTATTAAGGGAAAGGACATATACCATATACTGATAAGTTAATGTAAAATATATTCAGAGTAATTTAGGAAGAAGCACAACAATGCTGAAAAAGAAGCGTCAAGAAGAAAAGGTGGAATTTAAGCTGAAGCTAGGGGTTCCAAGGAGCAGGAAGAGGGAGTGTATTCTAGGCATGAGGTAGTCTGTGCAAAGGAGGGAAGTAAAATATCTATCTTATAAGAATGTTTTAGCTATAACATAAAGTGAACTGGGAGAGTAAAGGGCAATAAGTCTGGGAAGATAGATTAGAGTTATTATCAAAGACTTTAAATGTCAAATATAGGCATTTACATTTTCTCCCCTAGGCAATAGGGATCCATGGTAATTTGTGTACCAACCACATTCTCACTTTACTTATCACTGCATCTCTGGATCTCTGGACACATCATTTTTTCCTTTGGAAAAATTCTTGTCCCTTTTTTCCATGCCACTCTATTCCTTGAGAGTAGCATCCACTCAAATTCATGTTCTCCTATATAATTCATATAATCCAATATCATTATAGATGAACAGCATCTTAGAGACCAGTCTAGTTTAACTCTTTCATTCAATTAAGTAAAGGAACTGAGGCTCAGATAAGTGAGATGACTAACTTGCCCAAGATTGTACAGTTAGAAAATAGAATTAGGAGGAGAAGAACTTGACCTTATTACTTCTACCCAGGCCAGTGCTTTTTTTTTGCTACTTTTCTTACCTCACCAATCATTGTCCCCAGTTCCTTTATATTGTATCCTCTCAGTACAGTATATTGTCATGAGGAAAATAGCAGATTCAGAGTCATCTGGATTCCAATATAGACTGTTCTACTGGTTAGCTATGTGACTTTAAGTATGCTCTTTAATCTGTCCCAGTCTTATTTTCTTCACCTGTGAAATGAGAGGCTTAAACCTAGTTGTCTCCAAAATCCAAATCTTATAATCAATGGTTTAATTTATTCAATTTAAATTGCAATCTTTGGCATTCATGTATATATTTTGTAATATTCTAAAATCATTTCAAAGCCATCTATTGTAAAGTTCCTCATGACTAGAGACTATCATTTTATTTTCATTTATTTATTTAGTTTGGCAGAGGCAATTGGGGTTAAGTGACTTGCCCAGGGTCACAAAGCTAATATGTGTTAAGTGTCTGAGGCCAGATTTGAACTCAGGTCCTCCTGACTTCAGGGCTGGTGTTCTATCCACTGCACCACCTAGCTACTCCTATCATTTTATTTTCAAACAGTGTTTTGGTTTCCATTTTTTCTGCCTAGTGATGCTACATACTACAAGCATATAATAGTGGCCGATTAAAGACACAAAGAGCCAAGGAGATCCAAATCCCTACGGTATCCAGAATTCTTTCCTTGGGAAGAAGTAAATGTGTATCTAAACAGAACTTACTCCATGCCATGAACTATATGGGGAGCACTTTAAATACATTGTCTCATTTGTTCCTCCAAATGACTGGCCATGCTCCTTTAGGTAAGAAATTCTAAAGAGAGAATCTGAAACAAGACTTCTGGCTTTTTGCCAATTCCATTGCTCTTCCCCTGGAATGTCATGAGAAAAATGGTGAGGTGCTTCTTGAATCCACTTCTTTAAAGGCACATCCTTTCTGAAGAAGTATCAACATGGTTCTTAACTCACTGAAAGATAAAGATGATTACAGGACCATCATGGGAGGATTTCCATTCTATGGTATCTTCCCAGTATACCACAGCTCTGTCCAGGTATATTCTTTACTGATCAGTAAGTTGTTAATGAAAACATTTGACCCTTAAGAATAAAATCTGCTAATCTTAAAGTTTGTTAAAATTGAGTTATTTTTTGTCCTAATGCTGAATGTAAATTATTCAGTTATTCCCATAGTGGCCACCAGTGCTTTGATTGTGCTATTGAACTTTTCAATCTGTTTTTAACATTCCACCTGTTAGATCATTGGGTGATACAATTCATGGATATTTCTCCGCTTGAAGAAATTCTAGGCTGGAATAAGTGCCTCAAGTAATTAGATGAAACATGTTTCTGTCAGGCATGAGAATTGTTATCTATTGGTAAAGTTTCAACTAAGAATCTTGGGATAAAAACAGTTAGACATAAGGAGTAGAAGAGAGAAGAAAGTTTTGAGACTTGAGCAGCTAGAACTGGGGAGATGAAAGTGACAGCACATTCAGAGAATAATACACTGTTCTATGCAGTCCAATCATGAATGTAGTCTTTCTGGGAGAGGGAAAGACCTATTTCTTTAGACAATCAGTCTCACTAACTTATTGTCTCCTTGAGCATATGTCACTCCTAACATTGATAGGGTCTAAGGCTTAGACATCATGAAGTATGGGATAACATTCTCTGAACTGCTTGGGGAGAAAGAGGGTCTACTGCCAGAATTTAGAGGCAAATGCTTAGATTGCCTTTTCTGATTACAGCTTTGGATATGTCTGCCTTAATCTTGCAGAGCAGTGGGAAAAAATGGGCTTACAGTACAGCAAGATGGAAGGGAGAATTTCTAATCAATGTGGAAGGCTACAAAGAATTTCCCCAGAGGTTGTTAAAAACCTTTCATCTAATTATTTTGGTTTAGTTATGGTTTTGCTGGGAGGCAAAAGCAATAAAAACCAGGTGGCTTAGAGCAATAGAATGTTAGAACATTAGAATTGAAAGATGCTTCCAAAATAATCTATTTCAATTCACATATTTTAATGATTAGGAAACTTGGGTAAAGTGATTTAACTAAGGTTACATGACTAATCAGTGGCAGAGATCTTTTCCAGCCAAATTGCTCTAAACCCTTTTTGCCTGGGGTGATAAGTCTTTCTGTCAGGGAACTATTTTCATATACTCTCTGGTTCTAATACCCCTCAGTAACATTTATGGATCTTGATTCATTTTGTTGTTCAGTTGTTTCAGTTGCTACCAGCTTTTTGTGACCCCATTTGGGATTTTCTTGGCAAAGATATTAAAATAGTTTTCTATTTGCTTCTCTAGCTCATTTTGCAGAGGAGGAAACTGAGACAAATAGTATTAAGTGACTCACCCAGGGTCACACAACTAGTAAATATCTGAGGCTGAATTAATCTAGATCTTCCTGATTCTAAACTCAGAGCTCTATCCACAGTGCCTCCTAACTACCCTGGATTCATGGAAAAATACCTTTCTGGCTCTTCTACTTGAAGTTAGGTTTCTAGGAGAGTTGGAGACAATCATGGGACAATCTGTACAACATCCCCTGTATTTGGTGGCCCGACTGGTCATGACAAAAAATAGAAAACTATGTTAGATTGATTGTGAATGCTATCCCATCTTATCTTCTGTATTCATTTCCTTCTGGTGTCCCTCCCTTTATTCTTTCTATCAAAGTGCCTTATAACTGGGGGAGAGGAATGTTAGGGAGAATTCTATACCATAAAATTGAAAGAGATATTATGGATCACCTATTCCTCCCTCAAATTGTACAACTGAGGAAATCAAAACCTTGAAAAGTGGTGAAACAAAAGCTAGAATTCAGTGTATGTTCTCTCAGAACATTATTCCATTTGCATCTTTTTATAATCAAAATTACAGAGCTGGAAGGCACCTCAGAAGCCAGCTAGTTCAACCTTATTTTACTGGAAACGGAAGCCCATGGAGGTGAAATCTTTTGCCCAAATTCAGAACCCAATGAAGGATTTGAGCAAAGGTCCTCTTAATCCAGAAATTTGTCCAAAGTCACTTTCATGCGTTCTGTTTCCAGTTGATCTGAGAGACCACGGCATGTCTTTTGCTAAGCTTTATATAGCTACATAGTTCCATATGTGTGAATAGGATTTTCTGTAAATATCTCAATGCAATGGAATAACTCAAGGTGGAAAACTGGGGTCATGTACTAGGCTAATGGAGAACTTTTAGTACAGAGAAACTTTCAGGGCCCTTCAAGTCATAAAGTGACTACTAATTTGTGGGTTGAAGCCTTGGACTCCTAGAACTAGTAGAATTTTAATGAAGTGATATCATGGAATAGTGGATAAAGTATTAATAGATTTATAGTCAGAAAGATTACATGTCTGCTCTGATAATAGCTACATGACCATGGGCAACTCATTTAGAACCCATATAGTATCTCAGTTAATTCTATAAGATTATAAATTATGGATTGACTGGGATATGGAGAAGTTTCTACACCAAGAGAATCCTACATACTTGATATATGCTTATAAAGGAAAACAAAGAAATAACTGTGCCATTATTTTGGGGATAGATTGGAAAATAAGAGAATGAATAGATGAGATGGAGGGGAGGAAGTAGAATGTGCTATATTTTTGGTAGGAAAGGGAAGAGGAAGAAATAGTAAAAAAAAATTGACTAAGCATTTATTATCTGTCATTGTGCTAAGAGCTAAAGATACAAATAAAAACAAAAAGAAAGATGATACTTTCTCTCCAGCAGCATACATTCTAATGGAGAGCAATAATACATAAAGAGTTAGGGAGCAGAGGAAGAAGATATTTGGAACAGTGGATGATGGAGAAAATTTGGATTAAAGTAAAAAATGAAAAGTAACAGGCCCAGATGCCCTTCTTAAATGAAGAGTCTGGTAGGAGCTGTCCAATCATTTGGAAGGTTTACAGAGGCAGAGAATGCTTCAAAAGCGTACATTTCAGGGCTGAATTGATCTTCCATGTTGAAGAAGTTTATGGGACAAAATAGAGAAACCTGTAGCAATCTGAAGAAAAGAAATGGAAGAAAAGTAGTGAATTCCAAATTCCTAACTTTTTCTGGTAGTTTGTACAATTCGGAGCAGATCAACCAGTCTCTGGATTTTACCAAAATGTTTTAGGTATCTTGTTTCTTTGGTAGCTAAGGGGTACAGTAGTTAGAGCACTGGTCCTGGAGTCAGGAAGTTCTGAGTTCAAATATGACAAAAATCAATCAAAAATCAATTAAAATCAATTCAAAAAATCAATCAAAAAATAGATTTTTACTAGCTATATGACTTAAGAAAATCTCATAATCTGTTTATCTCAGTTTCTTTATCTGCAAAGTGGGGACAATAATAGCATTTACCTCACAGAATTGTGAAGATTAAATGAGATAATATTTGTAAAGTGCTTAATAAAGTGCTTGGCACATGGTACTTATGTAAATGCTAGTTATTATTATTATTACTAATATTATTCTCCCTCTGATCTACTTGTGAGTTCTTCCTCAAAGCTTCTGTTTTGGGGAAGTGTATAAATTAGTCTTCATTCTTCATTTTTTTTGTGTCTATGTCCCTGTAGCAATACCTTTTCCTCCTTTTTAGGTCCCTTTTCTGTATTTTCTTCTTTCATTAGAATATAAGGTCTTTAAGGACATGGAATGACTGTCTTTTTGCTTGTATCTGTGTACCTAGAATTTAGTATAATGCCTAAGACATAGTTAAGTATTTAAATGCTTATTGACATACTTCTGCATATGGCAATATTTCCATTTACAAAATAGGCATAGTTATTATAGTAGCAGTAGTCCTCTTGGATAGTATCAGAGGAAAAATCCAAGGGATGTTATGAATTATAATGTATAATGACTTTGCCAGTAATTCTTCACAAATTAGAGACAATGACTGAACACTGAGGTTGATCCATCCTAAGTCTATTACCATCATTAAAATGCATTAGTCACTGAAAGTCACAATTCATGGTTGCAATGGGTGGAATTACTAAGCAATCCTTATATTCTTGTATCTCAGAAGGCATACCGATATGAGTTGAGATGTTTGCCTTATCCCTGAAAGGTTGCTTTTCTTTGCTGAGTTTGCCTGGCCTCTATTCAGTCAACTTAAGAGTCAACTTGGAGAAATAGTAAAGGATTTTGACCTCAAGCTCCCTAGCACAGTGTGGAGTGGAAAGTCATTTCCTCCCTTTATACAAAAAGCCCACCTAGTGATTTTCTAACCTAGAACAACTGTGAGAGTACTTGCTGTTCTTTTAAAAGAATCTAAAGAAAATTCAGTGGAACCCCTATTGATGATTTTTAATTTGCCTATAGAATTGTCTGATGTATAAGGATAATCATTTTCATTTCAATCAGGGACCTACCTTCATTTACAAAAAAATTTCCAAATGGTAAAATGCAGTTAAACAATAAAATACAAATTCAATAGCACTTGAGGAAATGGGTAATGTAAGAAGGATTCAATCAAATTAAGTCAAATCAAACTTATTCATTTGTAAAGAATTTGAAAGAGAATAGTAATAATTATACTATTTTCCCACACTGATCATTAGGTCACTTAGAGCATGACTGAATTTTATCTTTTCTTACACCAATTCTTCCCCTTTTTGAAAAGAGTCTGGGGACGTAGATGCTTGGGATCGACCAAGTGATTACAAGCTGCTGCTGTGTTTGGATGAATCTAGCCATCAGTGTTGCCAATGTGCTAGGAGAAGTCCAGCAGCCCTTTGGAAACAAAATGACAGTATCTGGAAGTGGTTTGTAGTCAGAATGGAATAATTCAGTGGGCCAAATTGAACAGTCTATTGAGATTGGTCATGCTGAGTGCTATGCTGGACAAGGCCCAGAAAATTTTTAGGAGTAGTCCAATGGGGGAATGTCTGACAATCCACTGGAAAAAAATCTATTGGAAATAATCTGGCAATCTATTAAGAGCAATTCTTTGGAGGCAATTCAATTAAAACATCCCATTAGAAGTGTTCTAAATGTCGATATAAAGTTGTCTGAGCTGGTAGAGGTAGTAGAACCTCTTTCTTATATCCTACCCCTCGCCTTCCTCCACAAAAAAGTACTTTGGGAGCTTATCTTCAAGATATTATGGAATTATTAAATCAATCAAATGATATGGTTCTTTATAAAGGTTATATTTGCTACATTAACATATAACTACTTGTCTTAATACCCCAGAACATTCCTTACAATGGCATGTAAGACTAATTATTAATTGTGGTGATTTTAATGAATTTAGTGATTTTAGTATTTAGGACTTAGGTTGTCAAATATTTAGGATTCCATTTTATGAATAAAGATTAAATCAGTTTATAAAAATATTTATAATTTATATTTTTAAATTTTATAGCCACTTATTGCAGAGGAGGCTACTTTCCTGAAAGTTTGGAGCAGTCTAGAAAACCAGGATAAACTTAAACTTCTATCTAGTCATTAATTGGAACCATTTTTTTTTAATCTGTAAGCATAAATGCTATTGATTTTACATTTAGTATCAACAATGAGGAAAATTCTTCAGCATTTTCTTGTTGCTATAGTTAGTTTCATATTTATATAAAAAGCCAGTTTGGTTGAGAGTTCATAGTTTATGCTACTAATAAATATTTATGTACCAGTAACTTTAGGTGCAAAGCAAATATGCCAGATATATAAATTAAGAAGAAACTAACACCAATCCAGGGCTATTTTAAGATTTATTCTTCGCCCCTTGGAATTTTCCTTTTAAAAGGTTCTGATCCTTCACAAATATTATTGACTATGCCAATTAACAATTCTTTACCTAGTACCTATTTGTACTATTGCACCTAGTACTCAATTTACTCTTAGATTTTTGGGAAGTATGAAAGAAGTTTCAGACATAGTTCCTGATTTTGAGATGATTATAGCTTTGAATCAATCAACAAATATTTATTAAGGGTCTACTATATGCCAAACACTGTGCTAGATACAGGAAATATTTCAGTTGTTAAATATTTCATATTTGCATTCTGATTTGATCACAGATTTTTTAAAAACTGAATAATAATGTGAATTCTTTTGGGACCTGAAAACAAAATGGGTTAATTCTAAGATGTATTGAACATGACATAGAGAAGCCATTAATGCTCTAATAATTTGTTCTAATTTGAATGGCAAGAAAAACAAACTTCATGGTATTTTCATTAGCATTTTGATGAATCATTAATAGAAAGGGAGACAAAAAGGTTGTGCTGTGGGAAAGGAGGTTTTAAACCATAAAATAAAGAATTGTTATAATAATATATATTCTTTTGGTTTTGATTTTTAATCAGTGTGAGAAAGGTGGAAAATACATACATTGAGATGAAGAAGTCACAGGAAAGAAGGGCATGATGCTGACACTGCCCTTTGTAACTTGGAAAGACTTTGCTAGCATTACCAGAGGGCCTCATTGAGATGAAAGGAAAAAACAACAACAACCCAACCCCCAAATACTTAAATAAAGCTGGTTTGCCTCAGTTTCCTCATCATAAAATGAGCTGGAGAAGGAAATGACAAACCACTCCAGTATCTTTTGCCAAGAAAACCACAAATGAGGTCACGCTGAGTCAGGCATGATTGAAATGACTGAACAATAACAAACAAAGCTATGAAGAGATCTTGTGGCCTTTGGGTAAAAACAGCCAGCCATAACGGGGGGATTTGCTAACTGTCATGAGCCTACATTAGCAGGATACTAATATTTAGGGGGTCTAGCACATAGTATAATGGTTGATTTTTAGTAAAATCTATCTCCTACTTGAAAATTGTGTTATAGAGATAATAATAGGGTAAAATTCACAATGCTTGCAAAACAGGTATTGATATTTAATCAGGCTGTTGTTTAAACAGCTGATACTATGAAATTTTACACAAATATTGAATTTTTCTGGTATATTCTAGCCATTTTCAAGGAATTTTTCATATTACTTTTTAAATAACAGGATCAGAGCAGTGTGAGGTTCAATAATCACTCAAGGTCCAACTTTAAAACCTCAGCACTTGCAGCTTGGCTTAGGGTATCTGCAGAATTGCATTAAATGGTGGCTTTTCTCATTTTACAATGTCTTTAGACTTTCATCTGTTCTTTAATAATTATGGAAGTTGATTTTGAGTATTTCACAGACAAAAAAAAATACACTTGCTAGGGGAAGGAATGTGTGGTTTCCCTTACCCTAGAACTCACATGAAGCATATTGTCTATTTACTTTGGGTGTTACCTTAAAATAAAAAAAATCAAAAGTGAAAAAACAATTCCTTCCATAACACTCCCAGAAGAGAGGCCCTATGGCATTTTCCCTTGTAAGGGCAATGAAAAACTCCAACTTTTTTGTAGGAGCTAAGCCAGCTATTCTTAAACCTCAGCTTCTTCAAATATTAAACCAAATGTTCAAGTCAAACAAAATACTTTGGATTGGAGAAATTCAGAATAAATAGACCCTGGAGCATTTTATTCATGGGCTTTAAGTCTGGCTGTGGAGAAATAGTTTGATTGACAATGGCTTCCTTAAATGGTGAATCTTTGCAGTCAAAAGCAGTATGCATCTCATTCTTATAGCAATCATGTATTAGTTCTTCAGCTAATTGTCCTGATAATCAAATCAAAAACCTTCTCTGCTCAATTTCTCTGTAGTCACAAAGACAGTTCACTTAATCTCATGCCCATCTTTCCATTTTTTTGACCCAATCACCTCTACTACAACACATTCTATACAATCTCAAGATTTTAGACAATCCCATAAGGTCTCTGGGACCCCCTAATGATCTCATGAAGAGCAGGGCTAATTCAAAATGAGATTCAACTGTGTGGTGAAACAGAAGGCCAGCATCAAATGTTATCTTCTCATCCATTCTCCTCCCTAATATTGATCTCTTTCTCATTTGAATTCATCTTATTTTGTACTTTTCCTATGTAGTTATTTTCTAATTTGTATTCTAATCATTATCATGCTTGTTTCTTTCATGCCTATTGAAATATTGTTACTTGAGAGTAGAGAGGCAAACCTTACCTTTATCTTTCCCTTAATACCTATCACAAAGTAACCTTACTCATTAAATGTTTGCTGAATCACTGAAATATGATATTAAAATGATTATGTGACATTGGCTATGCTGCATTATCACTCTACAAAAGCTAAATAACTTAGAAATTACCACCATATGCAATGCAAAGGCAGTTATTATGCCATGATTCCTTTTGCAAGAAGGCAAAAAAAAATTTAATTTTTCCTGTGCATACCATATGGGCTCACATAGCCTGAAAGGGTTTTCCTTTACTGATTCAAAGCTGATCTCTCTGCCAATGACTCTACCACCTATCTGCCATATTTGTGATTATAAGGGTAACATTTTCCTTTCTACTCTCAAAATATTACAGATTAATTCTGAAAGCAAATCCTACTCCCTGTGAAAATGTAGATGGAATACTCACTTGAGAGTAATGTTCCTTGTATGCCTCATTTCCCTAACTGGTATATTATTGTTATTGTCATTCATTTGCTTTAGTCATATTTTATAATTTGTGATCCCATTTGAGATTTTCTTGGCAAAGATCCTGAAGTGTTTCACCATTTTTTTTCCAGTTTATTTTATAGATGGAAAAGCTGAGGCAAATAGGGTTAAGTGACTTGCCCATAGTCACACAGTTAGTAAGTGTCTGAGACCAGATTTGAATTCAGGAAGATGAGTCTATCTGATTTCATGCCTAGCACTTTATCAACTATGCTACCTAGTTTGTATCAATTAGTAAATCAGGAGAACAATTAAATTAGATCATTTATAAGTTACCCACCCATTCTAAAATGTCATAATTCTTGAACTCTTTTCCAAAATGATTTCCTTAACTATTCCAGCCTACAACAATTTCAAATATACTTTAGGCTAAGACTCTTAAGACATGAATTCCAGTCTTAGCTCTTCTAACTATTAATCTATGTGTCCTTTATATGAATATATCTATAACTGAACTTGGAAAGTGTTTAGAGATTATGTAATATCTTCTGTTATTTTTTTAAATGTAATATGTGCAAGGATATGTGTGTGTGTTTAATTTACTTACATTAAATATAATATGTCATAAAAAGAATGCCATATTCCTAATTTCTTGATGATAGTAATTTCTTTCCTCAGTGGTCTACACTTATTGCTTCTATCTCCTCTCCACTCATTGGAGGCTCAGGCTCTTTAATCCCTAAAATATAGTTTTCTCAGAGTCACTATTGAATCTTTATTCTGAATATTGTTCTCCCCAAATCAGTTAATAAGTTTTTTTCCTATTCTCTGCACATTTTTCACAGGCAACCCTGTCTTTCCACTTATGCAGATGCAACTCAGCTTTCATAAAGCATTGTTATAGCTTTTTAATTGGTCTTTTTACCTGTAGTCTCCCCCATCTTCAATACATCTATTACACAATTGACAAAAAATAATCTTTGGAAAACACAAGTCACTCGAGCTTTAAAATGGCCTCATCATATTATGAATAAACTAAGTTACCAACTTTGCTTTAAACTTCCTGCCTTTATGTATTCAGATAGGATCATGCTTGGAATATACTCTTAAATTTATTGTCTTTTTCTTTCAGAAGTGACACCTTTCAAATTCAGGTGTTACCTTCCCTTTATAACCATTCTCTACTGCTTTCAATTGTAACCATTGTTTTTCTTCTCAAATATGTCTTAAGCAAGTTGTCTAGAACTCTCCTTAATCCACATCTTATCTATGTATATGCCATAAAATAATATTAACAACCACCAAAATCATCCTTTTCTCAAGTACCTACTATATGCCAAGACCTGTGCCAAAGTGCTAAGGAAACAATGAGAAGCAAAAACAGCCTCTGCCTTTAAAGAGCTCAAAGATTATTAAAGGAAACAACAAGTACAAAGAACTATGTATACAAAAAAAAAGGAATATGCAGATCAGGTTGGAGAAAATCTCAGAGAAAAAGTTATTAGCATTAAAGGAATTAGGGAAAACTTCTTGAAGAAGATAGGATTGTAGACTTGAAGAAAAAGAAGAAAGCCAAAAGGCAGAAGTGAAGAGGGATAGAATTTTAAGCATAGAGGATAGCCACTGAAAATGCATGGAGTTGAGAGGTGATTGCAGTCTTTCTTGGACTGTCAATATTTTTTACCTTCTAGGGGGTTGTAATTGATAGACTTTTTTATGCTCCTAACACTGACACCCTAAGATCCTTTGAATTCCCCTAGCATGTATTGTTTATAATATCATTTTTCACATTTGCCTATTTCATTTCTCTCTAAATTAAGATAGTTGAGTTCTTAGTGTATGGGGACTGTGTCTTAAGATTTTGTTTATTATTACCTTCTCCCTAAGAAAAAGAAATGCATAGCAA
Organism: Myrmecobius fasciatus; assembly: GCA_023553655.1. Taxonomy (NCBI): domain Eukaryota; kingdom Metazoa; phylum Chordata; class Mammalia; order Dasyuromorphia; family Myrmecobiidae; genus Myrmecobius; species Myrmecobius fasciatus. The sequence continues at coordinate 20,891 of JAJPUD010004732.1, read as the reverse complement.
ATTACAGAGCACATAGTAGGAATTCAAGAACTTTTACTGAACTGAATTGAATCTTTTTTTTAATATAAGAATGTTTTATTATTTCCCTGAAAGCAGTTATATTGATTAAATAAAAAAGCATGCTTTGAAAGACTTTCATGAAGTATAATACCCGAAAAAGGGAAGAAAATGAATCGGATTCATTTCAAAGAACAAGTAAAAGTAAGGAAAGCTTCCAAATGGATTTACTTTTGTGCTTAGAGTTTATGATTTCTTTTAACTAAAAACTCTCTCTTTCTCTCTCTCTTAAATTGTGAAGCCTCATATGGTCTACCTGGACATCTAATTTCTGTGATGGATAAATGTGTACTGGCATATCTCAAGGGATAAATCCAACCCAGAAACTTCAAAGCAAGACAGTTTTAATCTATACAGTCATTAAGCTCCCCTTCAAAACAAACTAAGCCCTAGCTAATGGTACCATTGTTGAAAAGGAATATTAGTATCACATTTGAACAGATTTTTAATATTTTAACATTTCAATATTTTAATGAGTTTAATAATATGAAAATTAATCCATTAAAATGGACAGTTTACACTGCCACTAATTCTGCTTGATTCAGTTTTTCACATATAGTAGAAATAACCATAGGATATAAAGGATTAAAGGATACAAAAAAATTCTTTAATTAAGAGCAAATATCCATGCAAGGAATGCCATATCTCAAACCTGAATTTTAATGGTTCTAAATGGATTAACAGAAGTAAAACTTATTTTCTTACAAAATTAATTTTTTCTTATCCATTTATCTTGAAATATAACATTTCTCCTTTCACAGATTCAAAGATACTGGGCTTCTCCCTTTCTAGAATTTCAACAACTATCAAAGTGCTGTTCTTAGCCTGATGCCTGAAAGGAAACAGAACACAGCCTTCATTGTTCAAGCTCTTAGTTCTTAAATTTCCTTCCACTTCCCTTTACAGTTTCAAGAATTTAAATCTCTGACATGAATCTTTCTCTCTGCCCAACTACTTATAACTTATGAATGCAAATATTACTTACTTTGTATGTGATTCCAATTGGCTGTCAAAACAGCACCCTCATGTTTGATTAGTTCCCTTTTTTTGAGCTAGTTTTTTACCTTTAAATTACACAGAAAATGCACTAAAACCATCAATAGAAATATTAAAAATGTAAAAAGAGCAATTTTCAGTTACCATAATCTCATTAAGTTGTTCCATCTTCCATATGATAATCCCAAAGGTCCAATGTGCACTAATTCAGGGTCAAACTGTTCAACAAAGCCATCTAGGGATGCTGAAATGGGTACTGAATTTTCAAGGACTCCCTTTTTAGTAATTTATATTACTACCTTTTAATTGGGACTCATGGAACCTGATTCCTGGCAAGACTATTTCTTGATCTCAGTTGCCCATTATATAATGTCTATGGGCTGCCTCTATTATCTATTTCAGTGTTTTTTTAAAATTTTGTTTTTGAGAAGAAATAGTAGATATGCACTTTCATGTGAATAAAACGAAAAGGAATTCTGCATTCAAAATGAAATTTATTCATTATAGTTGAACTTCCTCAATTTAGGAAAAAAATGTGGGCAGTACTCATTACTTTATTAGGCCATAAACTGCTTGGATGTTAGGATACATTTTTGCTTCTTTTTGTATTCTCCATAGTGCCAAACCTAGTATCATCCTCATGGTAGATTCTGATGAAGTAGCTACCAAATAAATGAATTTGTAATGCTTCTTAACTTTTAGGAAATGCTAATCATTTTATTAAAAAATTTTTAAGTGGCAAATGGAGGCCATATATTCGTTTTAGACAAAGCATTTGGCTTACTCTTATGTCACATCATGTTCTAAAATGACTTCTAGGCACTATAGTTTTCCTATCAAAAAAGGCTACATTATTTTTTGGAAACAAGTCTATGTCTTTAATTAAGGTAAATTGTCTAATATAGAATTATTACTTGTTTATGTATGAGTTCGACTAAATGACCTCTAAGATCCCTTATAGGTCTGAGATTCTGAGTATTTTTAAAGTGTTTAGTATGTCCAAAGTACTACAGAACAATACAAAAATGAGCTTTGTGCTCATTTTTGGACAGCATGGTATAGTTAGGAAGACTAAAGGTCAAATCATGTCTCAAATACTTACTAGTTGTCTCTATTGAGTCTATATCCAAAGGGATAATTAAAAGTGAAAAAAGGACACATGTGCAAAAATATTTGTAGCATCCCTTTTTCTTGTGGGAAGGAACTGGAAACTGGGTAGAAACCAATAAGTTGGGGAATGAAATGGCCGAATAAGTTCTGGTATATGAATGTAATGAAAAATTATTGTTTTATAGGAAGCAATCAGCAGGATGATTTCAAAAAGACCTGGAAAGACTTATACGAACTGATGCTATGAGTAGAACCAAGAGAATATTTGTATACAGCAACAAGATTATGTGATGATCAATTGTGGTGGACTTGGTTCTTTTCAACAATGAGGTGATTCAGGCCAATTCTAATAGACTTGTGATGGAGAGAGTCATCTGTATCCAGAGAGAAGACTATGAGAACTGAATATGGATCACAATATAGTATTTTCACCTTTTGTTATTGTTGGCTTGCTTGTTTTTTTTTCTTTCTTACTTTTTCCCTTTTTGATCTGATTTTTCTTGTGCAGCTTGATAATTATGGAAATATGTAAAGAAGAACTGCACATTTAACATATATTGGATTACTTGATGTCTGGGGGAGGGAGAAACGGAGAAAGAGGAAGAAAAATATGGAACACATGATTTTGCAAGGGTGAATATTGAAAACTATCTTTGCATGTATTTAGAAAAGTAAAAACCTATTATAAAAATACTAGTTTGTGACTCTGAAAAATCAATTAGTCAAGTATAAAGAATAAACCAATCCCTACTTACAAGTAACTTACATTCTGATGCGAGAGACACACAGAGAGTTAATAAACACAAATACATATTGTTATTAAATATAAGATTATCTGGGAGGGAGGTAATTAGTAGTTGGGAAAAAAGGAATTGCTATTTTGTAAAATGCTTCAACTACATCCTAAAAGAAGTGTAGGACTTTATTAGTAGAAGTAAAGAGGAATTACATTCCAGGCATAGGGAATGGCCAGTGCAAATGCATGGAGATGGGAAATGTGAATGAAATCGGTATGGCTGGATCACAAAGTGGGAGGAAGGGAAGAAAGTTTTCAGTGATTCTGGAAAGATAAGTTGGAGACAGGTTATTCAAGGCTTTAAAAGTTAAACAGAGGAGTTTATATTTTATCCTAGAGGAAATAAAAAGCCACTGGAGTTAATTGAGTCGAGTAGTCACATGGTTAAGATCTGTGTTTAAGGAAAATTACTTTAGGAGCAGTGTGTAGGATGGAATGTAGTAAGGAGAGATTTGAAGCAGAGAGACCAATTAGGAAGCTGATGCAATAATCTAGGCAAGAAGTGATGAGGGCTTGAACTGAAGTGGAAACTGTGTGAGTGGCAAATGAGAAATTCTGTGAAAGTAGAAACAGCAAAATTTGATGGCTGATTAGATATGTCAGGTGAGGAGTTGAGAATAATACCAAGGTTACATACACAGGAGACTTAGAAATCATGAAGTTCAGAAGAGTAAATATTTAGGAGGAAAGATAATGATTTTGTTTTGTTAAATCTAAGACATCTTCAGGACATCCTGACTGAAATGTGCAACAGAAAAAAATGGTGATGTGAGACCAAAGCAAGTCACTTTAACTCTCTGGCCCTCAGTTTTATTTGTGAAATTGGGGAGCTGAATATTAGTTACTAAAATCTCTTCCTGTTCTAAATCTGATTCTATTATTAGGCTAAGGGAGATGTGAATAAAATACTGTCTTCATGGATGAAAGAGAAATTTCTTTTGGATAGCAGAATCTTGTTATCATTGACATTTGAACTACACATTGAAAGAGACTAAACTTTAACAAGTGAAGATGTGATATAGAATGGACATTCTGTAATTCTTATGTATTCTAATAAATTTAAACAATAAAGATAACTTTTATAAATTGTATTCCATTTTTAATCAGTTTCCCATTATGAAGCTGTACATTCATTCTCATAGAAAAATTGAGCTGATACTGCAGAAACTTACATGAACTGTGTAGAATTAAGAGAATATTGTACCAAGTGGCAACAAGATTATGTGATGATCAACTTTGATGGGTATGGCTCTTTTCAACAATGAGCTGATTAAGGCTAATTCCAATGGACTTGTGATGGGGAGAGCTATCTATATCCAAAAAGAGAACTGTGGGAACTGAACATGGATCACAACAAAACATAGTATTTTCACCTTTTTTGTTGTCATTTGCTTGCTTTTTTTTCTTTCTCATTTTTTTCCTTTTTGATCTGATTTTTCTTGTGCAGCATGATAAATGTGGAAATATGTGTAGAAGAATTGCACACATTTAACATATATTGAATTTCTTGCTGTTTAGGGGAGGACATGGAAAGAAGGGAAGGAGAAAAATTTGCAACGTAAGGTTTTGCAAGGGTGAATGTTGGAAACTATCTTTGCATGTATTTTGAAAATGAAAAGGTGTTATTTAAAAAAATAATAAAGGGAAAAAATAAAAATTGAGTCAATATATTCAGTCAAAAATATTTTAATATTGAAGCAATTACGCTGTTGATCAGCATTGTTGTCTGCTTATCAATATAAAGTGATCTATGTTACAAATTCTAGGAAAAGAGAAATTCTGAAAGACAAGATTATAATATTAGGGTCTGATAAACCTGTGCTAAGAAGATTTTTTCCAGAGCAATATGCATAGAGCTCCATCTGTGGTCCTGAATTTTGAAGTAACTATGGCTATGCTAATTTGGACAAAGCTCCCTCTCAGGTACATATGGTGGCTATAAATGAATGCTTGGATATTATTAACTGTTACTTGTGAATAAGAGTTAATCTCAAAATCATCCTTAAGGAAATGAATCATTAGAAAAAGGAGGTGTTCTGATCATCTAACAGTATTGCTGTTGTGTAGATTCTTTAAGGCTACCTGAATAAGTATCCTTTCTAAAATATGATCTACAAGTGGTCATTATACTTCAGTGTGAAGACCTTTAGGGAGAGAAAACCTGTATCAGCCAAAACAATGGATTTTCATATTTTACTCTGCCTCTATATTCTAGGAAGTTTTTCTTTATATGAAGACTAAATTTATCTCTTTGTTATCTCCACCTACTATCATCATTTCTTTCCTTTGAACTAAATACATAATATGCCAAAGATGACCTGATTAAGATAGAATACAGTAGGATTATTATTATTGCATTCCTACATCTTGGATACTAAACCTCTTGAAATTTAGCCCAAGATTATAGTAGCTTTCTTAATTCAGGTATCACCCTATATATTCAGCTTGTAGTACATTAAAATTCCCAGATATTATTCCAGATGAATTACTGCTGAAACTTTAGAAGACCAAGATTAGGATTTCTTAGTTTTTTGTTATGTGTCATAATGTTTTGTTGAAACTATTGGAATTCTTCTAAAATAAGGCTTTTTAATGTATAAAGTAAAATATATAGAATTACAAATGAAAGCAACTGTATTGAAATACAACTGTCAATATATATTTTAAAAATTCCATTCTTCAGAACTCCTGATCTAGAGCAATTGCTCCAAATACAAATCTTCTGTGGAGAATTTAGCAATAGTGAGGACATAGCAGACATACAGAAAAATGTTGAATTGATGCCCATGAAGTCCCAGTGGGAGAACTCTAGTACATTAATTCTTTGTAGAGGATATATGTTAGAAGGTAGACAGGAATTACATAGGATTAGAATGAGTTGCATGAATGAGTTGCAACTGGTCAGGGTAGGGTAAGTATCCACACTGATGAGATAAAAAATCATAGAAGCATTGATATATTCATTTAAATTACCAACTTGACATAAAGATATACACATTTAAGGCTCCTATCTTTGATATACCTGACTCTCATGTAATAAATTAGACTGATAATTCAACTATCTCAAATCTCTTCTGCAATTATATTTAGTTATCCTTTCCATAACAATCCACAAAAAAGATTCAAAACAGGTTGGCATTCAACTTGATGCCAAAAATTGTGCAACCACAAGGTAGTTTAGGAAATACCAATTTAGTGCAATGTTGATACAAATAAAAATTAATAGTTTTTTATGTCAATAAACTTTGCATATAATTTACATAATAATAAAGACCACATTAAGCATTAGAAGAATAGATTTTCAGGTATAAGTTGAGAGCTGGGAGTGTTTTCAGCAACTGCATAGAGGGCAATTAGACTAGAAACAACACTGAAGACATTTGACATGTGATGAACATGTCTAATTTATTTTTTAGAAAATACTAGATAAACTGAAAGCAACAGTGTAACCTGGGTTGAGGATCTCTCCTCAATTTTATATTTAACTGACAAGATATATAATAAAATTCAGTTAAATTCTTCATGAGATTATAAGTACATTCTCTACCAGATAGAAATGTTATCATTTGGCCACATTTAATATACTTCCCTGCAGCATTTTCAAGAGGATTCTAAGATATCCTAGTTTGCAATGATAGTTTTGTTTTAGAACATTTTAGAACAAGTTCGGAGTCAGACTGTCTAGAAGTAATTATGAAGCTGATCTAAGGTTTCCAGGTTGGCTGTATTTACTCATTTATTTTTAAGGTGGCAATGATGTTATGGTCTAGGCATCAATGAATATGTGACATTGTCAAGATCTCTAAAGACAATGGCCGTCTTTAAGCTCAGATGTAGGAATATAGAAAGGGAGGGTGATAATCTATTCCAAATTGAGTCCAGAAAATCTCTTAGAAAAGATCACATATTATAGCCCAGTAGTGTCAAACTCAAATATAAATCTATAATTGTTAGCAACATATTGACTTAGAAAACCAAAATGAGCATTATTATGGTTGTATTGTATTTTTAGTGATTTTGTCAAACATTTCTCAGTTATATTTAAATCTGCTTCAGACCTGGCTTAGAAGTTTTCTGTCTAATCCACTTTGAGAAATTTTGAGTTAGAAAGGACCATGAAGACAAACAAGTTTAAATATCTTATCTGACAAATGCAAAGTTTCAGAGAAGAGAAGTGACAAGGTCACAGAGCAAATATCTAGTAAAATGTGAATTGAGATAATATAATAACAATAGCTAATATATAGATATAAATATACCAATACTTATATCTATCACTTGTAATAACTTAACATTGTTTTGAGGATCAAATAATAAGATATATAAAATACATTGAAAACCTTACGAGAATATTGTAAATATAGATATACATGTACCTATCTAATAGCAAAATTTGGATAATGCAATAATTATAGCTAATACATATACATAATGTATAGATGTTTATACATAGATGTAAATATATAGCTAATATAGATACACAATATATAGATGTAAATACATGTAAAAACCATAAATGTATATATAATATATTATGTAATTTATATATTGCATCATATATTATATAACTTGCTTTATAAATATCATATATACAGATATTACACATATATTTTTATAAATTCATCTATACCTAGATATAATTCTGAGCTGTCATTTTCTACTTGGTAATAGTGAGCAAGCCACAGTCTTTCTGGGACTGTTTCCTCACTTAGAAAGAGAGCAGTATGGATTAGTGGCCTCTAAAACTCCTTATAGCACTAAATCTAATCATTTGAGGAGACAGTTCATAGAGATGACTAATGGTCTTGTATTTTTTCACCATGGTCCGTGTAAGAGGGCTGTTGAATTTATACATTACTTTCACATGCAATTTTTAAAAAATGGAACAGTTGGATGCCTCTGTGTATCTACAATCATATTTTAAGAAAGAAAGGGAATCCTGCATTAAAATACAATCTTAAAATTATCTCCTTCTTCTATTTCTCTCAGAATCAGGATTGTAAGGATTTTTGTGGCATAAGCAGTATTTCCCTAGAACAAGAAGATTTAAAAATTAAAGACCAGTTTCAAGAATTCAAAGTTCCAGTTTACCACTAGCTGTTCTTTAGTGAATGGAAGTGAGAATTTGCAAGATTCAAAAATTTAAATTAATATTCTGGCAAAAGCCAGAATTAATTAAAATATCCAAAAACATTCACTATAATTGAATTAAGTTTAGAAAATTTATAACAGGAAGGAATACAAAGATATTCTAAAAGTAAGGAAAAATTAAGATAATATTTAAAACAAGGAACTCTAAAATTATATTATTGTGTTGATATATAAAAAAAACTTTAAAAAAATAAATAGCTATTTTATCCTTTAAAATCCCATAGAGTGTAGGCATAGAAGAACTTTTAAAAATATGATGCTTTAAATATTTAAAATTGAAATCTAGAATTACATGCAATGAGGAAATACTAGAAACTTTCCTAATAAAAACAGGACTAAAGCAAGGTGTCTCCTATTGCCTTGGCTATTTGACATAATTTTAGGATTGTTAGTATTAGCAGTAAGTAAAAAGAAATAAAAGGATAAGGATAGACAAACAAGTCATTATTTCTATTAGCTGATAACATGATAAATTTTTAAAAATACAGTTCATATTAGAATGCACTAGATCCAACTGAGATACTTAGTAAATTCACTAAAGGAACAAATAATAAAATAAACTTGCAAACTTCGTTATTTCTACGTAATAACAACAAATCCAGGAGTAAACAATAGACAGAGAAATGTCACTGAAAATGTGAAGAATCTATGAATGTGAGAATCTATTCATTTATCTCCCCATCCTCAAAACATAAAATAGCTAAACTAGATTTTTTTCTTGGTCTAAGCATGTGAATTCCTACATACCTAGAACTCATTGTGTTAACTCTTCATTGATGCAAACCAGCAACTTAGTTTGAAAGTCACTCAGCACTTAATATATTATAGAGATACAATGTATTAGTAGCAGAATTCATTCCCAAGTCAGTCTGACTATAAGCATGTCCTATCTTCCAGGATGCCTTGCTTCCTTTCAACTGAGTAAGATTAATTTTTATGATTAAAAGTTAATATATATATACATATATATATATATCAAAACAGGATGCTTACATCTCTTTAAAAACATTTTAATCGACACATTTTATACCATCATAACGTAACTCAATAAAATAGACACACACATACAGATTTCCAAAAATAGTTAAGCAAAGCTATTTAATGTGTCATTGTGAATGAAAGTAAATTCTATTTCCAGTTATAAAGTAATTCATTGATTTTTAGAAAAAAGGAAATATACACACTCTAACTTTATTTAGTACCTATATTGTCATTAATATCAAATTTTTTGTTGTTTTTATTGTTATAATTTAATTATTGCAGCCATTATGTACATTTGACTTCTTTCACTCTAATATTTACAATCATTGTTTTAGAATGGAAAGAAAACTCAAAGACTGTCTAGTTTAACCCCTTTTATACACATGAGAAAATTGTAAGATATTCATAAAAGTTTTGCATTTTTCTCTGATAGCGTCATATTTGCCATTCTTTGTCATTTATAATATTCAATTAACTGCATCTTTACAAACTTTCCCACAGTTCACATCTGTGAAATATGTAGACTCTCATTCACATGAATGATCTTTTTTTTCTTTTGATGATTCTTTTTTTTAATATTTAGATTCTGTATCCATTTGGAATTTGTTGTGTCACATGGGGTAATCTCCAAGTTTAAAGCTATTTTCTGCCAACCTGTTTTCAAGTTTTCCCTGATGTTCTTTTCAAATAAAGAATATAAGAATGCCCTAGGTGCTTATAGATCTTGTTTGTCTAATCCAATTCCTTAATGTACATTTTTAATTTTTAAAAATCTGATACAAATTGTTGTGCTAATTAATATAATAAGGATAATATTAATATTAATATTATAACAAAATTTGAGATTAAGTAGCATCAAACCCCTTTAATCCTACTTTCTCATTATTTCTTTTAACATTATTAACCTTTTTTATTTCTCTATATAAAATTTGTCATCGATTAGTCTAATTTCGTATAGAATTCCTTGATAAACTGGTTGGAAAAGAACAAATTTGTAGATTCTTTAGATAATTTGGATAATTTCATCTTTTTCTATGTTAACATGACCAATTTGTGAACATTGAATGTGTTATTTTCTTGAAAATAATTTTTATCATTTTACTCATATTAAATTTATAATGTTTGCTATGTAGGCTACTTTTTCCTTATAAGTTCTCTTAAAACAGTGTTCAAGATTTAATAGAACTAAGGATCAGGCTGTTGACATACATTCTGCGTTATGCAAGCACACAAAAACTAGAACATAAGAATACAAAATGGAATGCTATATTTAATTGAGGTAATGTTGTATACTTTGGTCAGTATCTTTCAATGCTATGGTCTACAAGTGTTTAATATTATTCAAGTTCTAAATCTGAAACATTAGACTTGCCTGAATCAGACACAGCCTACAAAAAGTGTCTTAATAAATCATTTCCTAGATATTAAATATATATATATATATATATATTTAGATTATGTTTCTTTTTGGCTGTTCTTTCCCCCTTTAATTAGCAGTACATGAATGTGTTCATGATTGTTGTGGAATAATTTTAATATTGGTATTTTACTAAATATATTGTCTTGATTTTTTATAGATTCCCTGAAACTTTCTAGATAAATTGTATTGTACTTACCTAGGAATCATTTTGTTTCCTGTTTGTCTATAATTTTTTCCAAACTTTTTTCCTGCAGTTATTTTTTATTAATATATAAAATAATAATGAAGATAATGGGGCATTCTTGCTTCAACATTCAACTAATGATAGCTATTGCTTTTAAATAATTACTTTTAAAATTATATTAAGGAAAACTAACTTTCATGACTGTTTAAGTTTTTTTTTTAAAATATATGGCTAACTTGTTTCAAACCTGAAGGTTTTTTTTTCTGATTTTTTTAAAGAGACAATTATATTAATAGCTATTTAAAAACTGAGCCATCCCTATATTTTTGGTGTAATTCCAACCTGATTATAATAAGCAATGGTTTCTTCACTAATTTTGAAGCTATTTTTAACAATATTAATTATTAACAGAATTCTCTTTTTCTTCTTTATGCTTCAGTAGTTTAAGCATAAAATCCTATTTGTCTCCTAGTTTGAGCCAATAGCACTTGACCTTTCAGGATTAACTGAGAATCCTAAGGGGAAAATGAACTTGTTCTTCTTTTATAAGTGAAATATATCACTATAATAGTTTTAACAAATTTATTTCTTTAATAAATCATTTTCTTGGGTTTGTCAAGGTCTGAGAGAATAACATTGATGATATAATCAATTATTACATTCCCTTGAAAAATATTTATTTTTGCATTTTTACTTGCTTGTTCAATAAGGGGGATTGGAATAAACATTTATTTAGTATCGACTATGTTCCAGATGCTATGCTAAGTGATTTTCAAACACTATTTCTATCTCACAACTGTGATTCAAGTGGTATCATTATATCCATTTTACAGTTGAAGAAACAAAGAGAAATAGTTCAAATGATGTTCCCAGGATCACACATCTAGTATATATCTGAAGCTAGATTTGAATTGTCTTCCTGACTCCAAGTCCAAATATTTATCTACTGTGCCATCTAGCTGCCTAATATAATAAGTAGTTAATTATAGGCCATGAGGCATGCATTTTACAGAAATATTTAAAATATATTTAGCTACACATGTATTTAATATTAATGATCTAATATTCTCATTTTTACCTAAGGGTTTTTTTTTTAACACTTTGAAGTATCTGGTATATCAATTGATTTAAATTTCTAAATAATTTTATTATAATTCTATTATTTTGCAAACATACTTTAAATAAACATAATTATAAACAGATTATATTTTACTTTGAAATGAAAAAAAATTATCTTATCTTCATTTTCTTTTCCTTATCACAATAAAAATGCACTGGCATCAGTCAATATATCTTGGTTTTTTGAAATATACTTTAATTCTATTCTTTCTTAAGTATAATGAGCTTGCCTGATTGTGTCTCTTAACTATATTGTGCTTTTGCTTTTGATTCATGCAAAAACACAATGGTAACTTTTGCTTCTTTGGATTAAATTGAAGTGTAATAATCCCCTCTCTAAATATCACAAACCTTGATCTCTTTGCTAAATGACCTTATTCTATGGTATCCAGATTACAAAACAACAAGAAGTTCACTTTCCCCCCTTCTCTTCTTACTTCTTCCCAAGGTACTTCTATTTGATAACACATCCTTCTGATTGGTCCTTAAGGATTATCAGTTTGTATCTTCAATATCCTCAAGCAAAATGGAACTTCAAGGAACAATAGTGTTTTTTTTTAATTTTTAATTTTTTCTTGTGACTAGCAAACATTGAATTATTGCTTAGATTTTTCATGTATTATAGCAATTTACCCTTAGTAAGTTTCTTTTGTTCACCTAAATTGTAATTCAAAGATCCTAAGGGACACAAGCTAAAAACTGAAAAATTGCTATTCTATTTAATATTAATTTGTTTTCATGCATTCTCATTTTTGCTCAATATTGGGGTGGAGTGCAAGGACATTTGCTTTAGTTTTAAGTCTATCATATTATAGTATGTTATTTCATTTCTTGTCTTTGATAAAGAGCACTTCATGATCCACACATTTATTCCTCAAATTTCTTTCTTGTTGCTTAAAATTTAAAACTAGATTCCTGAGTAAATAAAATATGATTCTTCTGATAGTGTCCTATGAATTCTCTTGATTGCATTTTCCCTTTCTCCACACCCAGTTATTCTAGGTAGTTTGCTAATCACAATCTTCTTAAAGACATTCTGGGGAAGTTTAGTAATTCCCAGATGCATCATCAAGGAAACTCATCATTTAATGGAGCTGGAGATATAAAAAAGGATTTTTAAGTTAGTATCCTAAGCCCAAGAAACATAGAAAAAAAAAACAGATATTAGGAGGTAGAAAAGAATATGAGTAAGATAAAGATAGAGGAGAGAAAGCATATTATGGCGAAGAAGAGTACATCGAATTTGCAGTCAAAAACCCTAGTTTTGAATTCTAACTTTAATACTCACAACATACCTGGCCATAGGCAAGTTATTATCTAGACCTTGGATTTAACATATTCAAAATGGTATTGGAATAAAGATTATTATGACTCAATCCTCTTATCCAATAAGTAACACATCTCCATACCTAAAATAGACAGCATTTTAAAATTATCTTCATGAGGATCTTCTGGCTTGTAGTTTAGCTATGTCTACTTTGGATTTCAGGTTTATTAAAGATATTTTCATTCCTCAATACTTGGTATGCTTTTTCACTCTTTACTGTCATTTCATATACAATTTACATATAATAAAAAGCCAATGAAAACCAATATTCATAATCACAATCTCTGTCCTAAGGAATGCTTGAAAGAGGACAGGTATGCTTAACCTATTGCTTTCTATGACATTAAAGAAAAAATGACCATGCCTGCTATGGATGGAGGCAGGGAAAAAGTAAATAAGAATTAAGGTGGAAAAGGGAAGCTTATCAAGTTTGTATGGTTTTAGTATTTTATTTGAAGTTAATTCCCAGAATTTCAGGCATATGTGAATTGAAATAAAAGCACATAGTGATATTCTGAAGTCAAGTATAAATAATTTTTGAAATATATGCCATTTTTGATAATTTGCAATTTGGCAGTTCTTTGTTAATATTAAGATTCAAGAGTTGATTATAATGAAGTATTTTCATTGTTCTTGTGGGACTAATTTTAATACTAGAAATCTTTCATTATATGTTATCCAATCCAATTCAAAAACCCTTTACTAAACATATAATATGTGTATTGCACATACGAAGACAAAATGAAAAACAGTTTCTCCCTTTAAGAAACATGTTCTATTGAAGGAACATAAAATATAAACATACAGTTATGTGCATAATTTAAGAACAATAACCAAGATGATCTGGAAAGACTTAGTATAGGAAGTAGCATGTGAGATAAGTCTTGAAAGAAACAGGATGCAGAAGGGCAGAGCTAGAAGAGTTCATTCCAGGAATGGATGACAGCCTATGAAGAGATATGGAGCAACACATACAGTGACATGATACAAGAAGGGCAAGTAGGGCAGAGTCATTGGAATATTGAATGAATGAAGAGGAGTCACACACAATATGGCTGAAAAGGCAGGTTGGTATTAGATTATTATGGATTTTAAATGGCAAGCTAAAGAGTAATACACAATATGGATGGAAAAGCAAGATGGAATTAGCCTATTATGAGTTTTAAATGGCAAGCTGAAGCAAGATTTTATTATAGAAGCAATAGGGAGCCACTTCAATTTTTTAAGCAGGTGAGTTACATTGTCAATCCTATGCTTTAGGAGTTATATTTTAGTAGTACTATAGAAAATGTATTGGAGAATAGAGATACTGGAATTTAGGAGTATGCAGTTTTCTTTTTTTTTAAAGCTTTTTATTTGGAAAACATATGCATGGGTAATTTTTCAACATTGACCCGTGCAAAGCCTTCTGTTCCAAATTTTTCTCTCCTTTCCCTATCCCATCCCCTAGATAGCAGGTAATCTAATACATGTTAATTATGTTAAAATACATGATAAATCCAATATATGTATACATATTTATACAGTTATCTTGCTGTACAAGAAAAAAAATGGATCTACAAGAAAAAAACCTGAGAAGGAAAACAAAATGCAAGCAAACATCAACAGAAAGCATGAAAATGTTATCTTGTGGTCCACACTCAGATCCCACAGGCCTCTCCCTGAGTATTATGATTTTCTTCATCACTGAACAAATGGAACTGGTTTAAAACATCTCATTGTTGAAGACAACCATGTCCATCAGAATTGATCATCATGTAGTGTTGTTGTTTCCGTGGATAATGATCTCCTGGTTCTGCTCATTTCACTTAGCATCAGTTCGTGCAATTCTCTCCAGGCCTTTCTGAAATCATCCTGCTGGTCATTTCTTATAGAACAATAATATTCCATGACATTCATATACCATAATTTATTCACCCATTCTCCAATTGATGGGCATCCATTCAGTTTCCAGTTTCTAACTACTACAAAAAAGGGCTGCCACAAACATTTTTGCACATGTGGTTGGCTTTCCTTCCTTTAAGATCTCTTTTTTATATAGGCCCAATGGAAACACTGCTGGGTCAAAGGGTATGCACAGCTTGATAACTTTTTGAGGAGAGTTCCAAATTGCTCTCCAGAATGGTTGGATCCATTCACAATTCCACCAACAATGTATCAGTGCCCCATACACATCTTCTCCAACATTCGTTATTATCTTTTCCTGTCATCTTAGCCAATCTGACAGGTGCATAGTGGTACCTCAGAGTTCCCTTAATTTGCATTTCTCTGATCAATAGTGATTTGGAGCAACTTTTCATATGACTAGAGATGGTTTTAATTTCATCATCTGAAAATTGTCTGTTCATATCCCTTGACCACTTATCTATTGAAGAGTGGCTTGAATTCTTATATATATGAGACAATTCTCTATATATTTTAGATATGAGGCAAAAGGCCTCATTTCTAAAATATATAGAAAACTGACTCAAATTTATAAGAATTCAAGCCACTCTCCAATTAACAAATGGTCAAAGGATATGATCAATTTTCAGATGAAGTAATTAAAACCATCTCTAGTCATATGAAAAGTTGCTCCAAATCACTATTGATCAGAGAAATGCAAATTAAGACAACTCTGAGGTACCACTACGCACCTGTCAGATTGGATAAGATGACAGGAAAAGATAATGATGAATGTTGGACGGGATGTGGGAAAACTGGGACACTAATACATTGTTGGTGGAACTGTGAACAGATCCAACCATTCTGAAGAGCAATTTGGAGCTATGCTCAAAAAGTTGTCAAACTGTGCATACCCTTTGACCCAGCAGTGTTTCTACTGGGCCTATATCCCAAAGAGATCTTAGAGGAGGGAAAGGGACCCACATGTGCAAGAATGTTTGTGGCAGCCCTTTTTGTAGTGGATAGAAACTGGAAACTGAAGGGATGCCCATCAATTGGAGAGTGGCTGAATAAATTATGGTATATGAATGTTATGGAATGGTTATTGCTCTATAAGAAACGACCAGCAGGATGATTTCAGAGAGGCCTGGAGGGACTTGCATGAACTGATGCTGAGCGAAACGAGCAGAACCAGGAGATCATCATACACAGCAACAACAATATTACATGATGATCAATTCTGATGGACATGGCTCTCTGCAACAAAGAATTGTCTCAAACCAGTTCCAATTGTTCACTGAAGAAAACCATATACACCTAGAGAGAGGGAAATGAAATATGGACCACAACGTAACATTTTCATGATCTTTATTGACATTTGCTTGCATTGTGTTGCCTTTCTCTGATTCTTTTTTTTTTTCTTGTAGATAGGATTTTTCTTGCATAACTTCTCAAGCATTTCAACATTATTAACATGTAGTGGACTTCCTGCCATCTAGGGGAGGGGAGGGGACTGGGGGTAAAATTTGTAATGGAAAGCTTTGTAAAGATCAATGTTGGGGAACTACCCATATATATGTTATACAAATAAAAAGCTTTAATAAAAAAAAGAAAAAAAAAAGAAATGAGGCCTTTATCAGAACTCTTAAATGTAAAAACGATTTCCCAATTTATTGCTTCCCTCCTAATCTTGTCTGCATTAGTTTTGTTTGTACAAAACTTTTTTTAACTTAATAGAATCAAAATTTTCTATCTGGTGTTCAATTAAGAGTTCCAGTTCTTCTTTGGACACAAATTCCATCCTTCTCCACAGATCTGAGAGGTAAATTATCCTATGTTTCTCTAATTTGTTTATAACATCACTTTTTATGTATAAATCATGATTTAGACATGAACCCATTTAGATCTTATCTTCGTATGTGGAGTTAGGTATGAGTTAAACCCTAATTTCTTCCATACTAGTTTCCAATTTTCCTAGCAGTTTTTGTCAAATAGTGAGTTCTTATCCCCAAAGCTGGAGTCTTTGGGTTTGTCAAACACTAGATTGCTATTGTTATTGCCCATTTTGTCCTGTGATCCTATCCTATTCTACTGATCGATTATACTCTATTTCTTTGCCAGTACCAAATGGTTTTGATGATCACTGCTTTATAATATAGCTTTATATCTGGCACAGCTAGGCCGCCTTCATCAGCATTTTTTTTTCCATTAATTCCCTTGAAATTCTTGACCTTTTGTTTTTTTCAGATGAACTTTACTATTATTTTTTTCTAGATCTGTAAAACAATTTCTTGGGATTTTGATTGGTATGACACTAAATAAAAAAATTAATTTAGGTAGTATTGTCATTTTTATTATGTTCACTCAGTTTGCCCATGAGCACTTGATATTTTTCCAACTGATTAGGTCTGACTTTATTTGCATGGAAAGTGTTTGTTATTTTGTATAGTTCCTGACTTTCTCTTGGCAGATAGATTCCCAAATATTTTATACTATTGACAGTTATTTTCATTGGAATTTCTTTTTGTATCTCTTGCTGCTGAAATTTGTTGGTAATAAATAAAAATGCTGGTGATTTATGTGGATTTATTTTGTATCCTTCAACTTTGCTAAAGTTGTGAATTGTTTCTAGTAGTTTTTTAGTTGATTCTCTAGGATTCTCTAAGTATACCATCATGTCATCTGCAAAGAGTGATAATTTGGTTTCCTCATGACCTACTCTAATTCCTTTAATCTCTTTTTCTTCTCTTACTGCCAAAGCTAACATTTCTAATACAATATTGAATAGTAATGGTGACAATGGGCAACCTTGTTTCACTCCTGATCTTATTGGCAATGGTTCTAGTTTGTACCCATTACATATGATGCTTGCTGATGGTTTTAAGGATATGCAATTTTCAAAGTAAAAAAAAAATGCCTGAAATAGAAAGGTGGTCACACAAATAGAAAGAAATTCATGACAAGAAAAGTGTTTTGGACATAAATACACCAAAATTTAGTAATTAACTGGATTTGAGAAAATAAAAGAGGGGTAAATTTAGGATAACTTAAAGTTAAAGTTAAAAAAAAACCTAATAAGAAAGATGATGATGTCTTCATTAGAAATAAGCTTAAAGAAGCAGTGGTTTATGGATAAAAGTTGTAAGTTCCATTTTGTACTTGTTAAATTTGAAATGCCTAGAAGATATTGGAGATTTCAGAAAGTAATTGGTTGTTTAGGAATAACCATTTGGAGAGAGACCCAGGCTAGATATATTGATCTGACTCTTATCTTAAGAGAGGGATAAAGAAGAAGAAAAGAAAAGAGAAAAGAAGATGAGAGTAAAAAGGTGTGGAAAAGGGAAAAGGAGAAAGAAAGAGTGGCAAAAAGAGGGATAGAGTCTTGACATAATGAAATAATTATATCATGTTTCTATATTACAATACCTTCCTTCCAGGATATACCCTTGGCCCAGATAATTCATGAAGTTGTCCTGGAAGGAATGTGTTATAAGTAAGCAATTTTATAATCTATATTGAAATTTAGTCTTGAAAATATCTAAGTAATAATTTAGAAATTGAAAGCAAATTGATAAAGTGATATTTTCAGAGAACTGCAAATCAGTAGAAGCACTCAGTAGTCAGTGGGGAAAGGGGAACAACTAGCAATGTTGGCAATCAGTCAGGATCAGAATGTACAAATTTATAGAATTAAGACAAGCTTCTGAGAGAAGCTTGAGAGTGCTAAAATTGTAACTTTCCTGTACTCTCTGACTCTTGTCTCTCCAATCATTAGCAATTTCGCACAATTGTGAATTCTGACTGACATCTGATCCAATACCCTTTTGTCAACCCCTTGGTTATTGATATCCTGCAGACTCACTATTATCAGACTGGTTTAGCCATTGAATTATACCCTCTCTTCTTCCATCTCTAGCCTCTTCTTCCCTGCCTCCAGCAAAGATTACCTCTTCCTCATTCTTCCCTTCCCCCAAACCACCTAGGGATTTTCCTAATTACTGGCATGTCCCCTCCTGCCTCAGGCAGCTCATGACAGTACCAATGGAGAAAGTATAAACTCATGTGGGTGTGGGAGGAAGGATAATATGATTAAGGTAATGAGAAAGCAAGATCACCTTGGCAGAGACACTTTGAAAAGAATGAGAAAAGGAAATGAGAGAAATGTGTACAATAGTTACTTAGAACTGACACATTAACTGAAAGCAAGAGTTAATGTTGAAAGAGAGAGGGAGGGATTTCAGGGGTTATAGCATTTCAGATTAAAAAGGAAGAACTTTTTTATGGTGTTAAATTTGTAGACTTATTAATAGAAAAATGTGATTTGTATTTATGACTAAAGGCAAGTCAACAAACATTTACTAAATGTTTACTATATACCAGGCACTATTCTAAACTCTGGGGATACAAAGAAAATAAAAACAAAAACAAAAACAAACAAAAAAAAAACCCAATCCCTGCTCTTAAGGAATCCCCAATCTAATGGAGAAGACATATGTAAATATTTATTTGTGTAAAAATAAAATATACACAGGATAATTAGAGGTAGTCAATAGAGGAAAAGCATTCATATTATGGGTGATTGGGAAAGACTCCTTACAGAAGGTGCAATTTTTAGCTGGAAAAGAAGTTAAGAACCAAGAAGTTCTATACTTGCCATATGGATTTTAAGATGGTAGGTGGATATTTTATAAGACATCATAAGTAACTAATTAAATATGAAGGAAAACAGTGAAAGTTATGCCGCAATTGAAATAAATGAGAAAAATGTTGGGTAGAAGGATTTTATAAGAATGTGTTTTAAAAGAAAGGATTAAAGAATTATTGATGGCCATACATGTGTTTTTCAAATTATCAAATAAGTAAAAGGATACTGAGCAAAGATAAGTGTAATGATAAATACATTTAATCTTAATAATTTTTGATCAACACTTTATTCCTAAACATTAAAAAAGGAACTTGCATTAGACTTTAGATTCCTCCCATCCAACACACTAACCACTATTTTAATTCAATTTAAATTAACAAACATTTGCAAAGTTCCTCTAGCTAACATGCTTTTCCAAGTTCAATCCACTCAATCAACAAATATTTATTTCATTCCTAAATTATTCAAGGTTCTAGACTAGGATGGCGCTGAAGATATCAAGATAAAAAATTACACTCTCCAAATTCAAAGAATTTAGATTCTAATGAGAGACAGTTTGTAAAAAAAAAAAAGGTATGAAATATCTATCATTCAAGTAAGGATAATTTAAGTGCTATTTAGGATCCCAACACAATGTTCTAAGAAATTTAAGCAAGGAGTGATAATTCCCAGCTCAGAGTATTAGAGATGACTTTATGGAAAATTTGTCACAGAGAAGAGCTATGGAAAAAAGGAAAGATTTTTGTCATGCAAAGAAGGCAGGAGGTGCAGAGGTAAAGGTTGAAAATGAATATATTCCAGAAATTTAGGATGGTATGAATCTTAAAGGCATGGTGATGATAGAAAAGATCTAAATCAAAATATAATTCAATTACTCTTACAGACTGTTTTACACTTAGAATGTGTGAGCATTTGAAGAGAAATAATGTGAGCTAAAGCTGGAAAGAGAGAGTGGATCCAGATTGTGAGTGGTTTTATAAAACACATTAGGCCAATAGTATTTAGACAATATTCAATTACATTTCTCTTAGGGTAAACAATGTAAAAAATATCCCCAGAGAATGAATATTTCCTTAATGACCTAGGGAATAAAATGTAATCTTTGAACTTTTACAAATTCTTGTCTTCCAGAGAATTGATATAATTTTTTTATGCAAATCATACAACCAATTGCCTATACACGCAAAGAGGCAAATTGAGGCAAAATCAAAATGACAAGTA
>JAJPUD010004731.1:165854-184196 GCA_023553655.1 Myrmecobius fasciatus | reverse complement strand
AGAGAGAGAGAGAGAGAGATGGAAATAAAGACAAGGAGAAAGAGGGAGAGGGAGAGGGAAAGAGAGAGGCTAGTGATAAATGAGAGCTATATTGGGACCTCTACCTGAATGTCATGATCTGAAAAATAGGCGTCTCCATCCAAGTTTTTTCCTGTTGTGGATTCTTAGGACAACGATCTTTGCCACGGCTATCGATCTCTTCCAGGAGTCTTGCAGTCTTACAAGACCAGATGCAATCATTATCATGTCCCTAAACACATGTACACAATATACATGCTTGTCCACACTCACACACACATGTATAAATGCATGCAAACAGACTGCATAGCCCTGCACAGACACATGGTTACACACACTTCCGTGGAGACACAAACACTGCACTCACGTACAGAGACACATACATTCACTCTCAGCATGTGTCAGTGGCTCCCTATGACCTCAAGGATCCCATCTTGAACCTTTGTTTATTCTTGGAGGCTCTCTGAAGTCTGGCCCCCTCCTGTCCCCCATCATCATCCTCATCCCCCAGAATTCCATGATGCAGCCATACTGGTCTCTCCGTCATTCCCCATAAATAGCATTCTGCTGTTATCCCTCCCTCCCCCATTTGGACGTGGACACAGAGAGCAGAGATGAGTTTTGCTTTCCTTTGTATTCCCAGTGCTTATAGCCTTCGTGTCTGGTATATAGGAGGAGCTAAATAAAAGCTTATTGATTGCTGTGCACACAGTGAACACAACAAATGTTTGTTGCAGCTTGATCAATAGATCTGAAGGGAAGTCTCCGGCCTGTCCAAGGCACCTTAAAGGAGGGAGGAAGAGTGGGCAGAGACGAGAGTAGTAGTCTATCAGAAGGATTAAATGAGCTGTGACCTCTTCTACTGGGAGATGTTCCACACTGGGAAGCTTCTGCATCAAGGCACGTATGAGGAATCTCCTTTAATAGTCAAGGCCATCCATAAAGCCATCCTTTCAGCCAATTGTTTATTGGTACTTTAAAGGAGGAGGAACATTGGAGAAAAGGATCAGCTGATTGTGGTTCTCAGACTTTCCCTGACACCCTGCCCACCCGGAAGACCCCACCCAAGAATCCCAAATTGCAAGAGAAAATTCATCACAAACAGTCACATCCCCGGGGACTTGGATGCCACGTGTTCCTTGTTCAAATCCTCATTTCCTTTGAGCCATCATACAAAAAGCATTGCTCAGGGCAGCAAATATTATGTATTCTCATACAATCCATGGAGACATTGCCATTCCAAAGGGCAAAGACGGAGAAAACAAGGACGGGGGAAGCCTGATGGGAGGCTCATTAAAATGTAGCATGTCATCTTTGAAGGGGAAAACATGCCCCTTGTGAGCCAGTGCTGACATACAGACTGTGCAAGAAGCCTATTAGATCCCAAGGCAGCTCCTTGTGGCTACTTGGGGCTGGGGAGATGGCAAGGCAGGGGAGGGAAAGAGCATCAGCTATCCCAGAATAGCATCCTGGTTCTCCTGGAGAGCTCACCACATCCTCAAAGGCCCTTTCACCTTCTCACCTATTTTCTTTACTATAAATTGCACATCTCCCCTACAATTCCGCCAAAGGGGGAAAACACTCCTGCAGTAAATGGTCAATGATCGTGCTCCTTAGAGAATTCTGTTTATCAAGCATGAAAGGGCCAAGCAGAATTGGAATCCTGGTCCTCGGTGCCTCAGAAGGCCCAGCTGGCA
Source organism: Myrmecobius fasciatus (assembly GCA_023553655.1). Classification (NCBI taxonomy): domain Eukaryota; kingdom Metazoa; phylum Chordata; class Mammalia; order Dasyuromorphia; family Myrmecobiidae; genus Myrmecobius; species Myrmecobius fasciatus. Next base: position 182,481 of record JAJPUD010004731.1, on the reverse strand, counting down.
CATGCTGGAGGCATTTGTGTGGGAAGTTCCCTGCCTGTTTTGGGGGGAGCTTTGAGCCGGAGGGGACTTAGGGAAGGATGGTTTGGTATTGGACCAGCTCTGGGTTTGTCGGTATAGGAAGTCCAGTGAAGGGATTATCTCTACTAATGAAGGAGCTCGGCACTTTCTAGACCATTTGTGGTCATTTCACTATAAACTTTATCTGCCTTTTTATCCAGAGGTTCACAAATCCAGAAAGAATCCACTCTATGTGGATTCAAATCCACTCTGTAGACCTTCTCTTATTATGAGGCTGGGGGTGGGGGGACAGAGTTCTCAGCTGAGGTTACAAAGAATAAACATCAAAAATGGGATTTGAACCCAAGCTCTGATTCTGATAGTGCTTTGTCCAAATCCACAGCTAAAAGAGGAAAAGGTACCCAAACCCAGTAACCCCAAGAACAAGGCTCTGTGGCCAGAGAAATCCCAAGGAAGTTATGAACCCTTTCTGGAGAGGGAGGCTCACTCACACTCATCTAAGACGTGCTCCCAGGTGGTGATCCAGGAGTCCCATGCTGCCATTTACTGATGCAGTTTCTTAGTGCAACACCCCTCAGCCCCGAAATGCGGAACAGTGGGCCAACCCATCCCAACTGCCCATTCCTTATGGTATCGACAGCAGGCTGCACTAGAGCCTGGGTGCCCATGTTCTGGGCTCTCTCACTTTAATCACCAGGGTTACCCTGGTCTCTTCACTAGAGCTCAAGGAGACACTCCTTTGATTCAATGTTGGTTTCCAGAAATAAGAAGCCCTAAGAGGAAATGCTGTAAGCTGAGAGCTTAGCCAGCTATCTTGGGAAGAAGGATAATAAAAAAATACTCTCTCTCTCTCTCTGTCTCTCTCTCTCTTTCTCTCTCTCTGTCTCTGTCTCTCTCTCTCTATCTCTCTCTCTCTGTCTCTCAGCTTTTCAAAATTACCTTCCCATTTAGAGGGAAGCAGTTGGCATTATCAGAAAGAAAGGATCTTTTTAGTCTATAATCAAAGGCTTTTTACCCACTAAATACATCTTGTCAGGACAATTCCCAGAGATTGCATCCTAAAGGTCAGTACTGGACTGTGTTTGATGAATAGAAGTGGGAGACAAGTCACAAGTTTCACTGAGGTGACACCTGAGCTGAGATTGAAAGGGACATTAATTAAAAACAAAAAAAAAAACTTTGCATAAACTCATAAAACTATAGGGTAATTTCACATAAAACCATAGGGTAGCATTAGGATAAAAGCGACGACTGATTTTAAAATATGATTTCACTTAGAAAGCTGACGGATGTCAGTTATGGGAAACATTTATAGAGAGATTCCAGCAGAGAGAATTTCTTCTAAGTTATCTTCTTGCAAATCCTGTGGCTTCTCTGGGTTAGCAGAAAAGTGTCACATTGGGCATCAGCAAAAATGAATGGATTGGCATCTTGACCCAGCATAAATCTCTAACTCTGTGTGTGTGTATGTGTGTGTGTGTAATACTCAGAGGGAGAAAAACCACTTAGTGTTTTAAAAGACTAGAGAAAACAGTGATTAGAGGACTTGTTCCTCGGCTTCTCATGCTTTCCAGAAGACACATTTAAAGCCATCTGAAAAATAAAAAAGATGGACAATGTTATCAGCGTGATGATTCAGCAGAGTCAAGCAGAACCCTCACTCAACACTGTGCAGGTGTCAAGGGAATACAGAGATACATCTAGGTAGGACACACTTTGAAGATCACTGGTTGGTCCATATTTATTAACAAATACAAACTTCACTGATATTTGAAAGTGAAAACACAGAAAATACTTAATAGCAAAAAGTAGGATGAAATTTCATGTCATCCTTTTTAAAAGAGAAAGAGGGAGGAAGAAGAGGAAAGCAGAGACATGAGAGAGAGAGAGAGAGAGAGAGAGAGAGAGAGAGAGAGAGAGAGAGAGAGAGAGAGAGAGAGAGAATACTCAACTCATTTTTCTCTGACTTTGGGATAAAGGGGAGAAGAGACACTTCCTCTCTTCCCAAAAGTAATCTTTCTGTTCTGACTTTGTGTCTCTGGATAAAGGGACAATAATGAGCTATTTTTTTCAGGGAGGACCCATGTTCCCGATTTAAAGGCAAGGCCAGCAGATAATCTGCAAACAAATGCGATGCTGGGGAGGGCCTGGAGTATCCTGCTGCTTCCTCCTCATCCCAACCATGCAGTGGTCCCACCCAAAGTAATAGCTGAAAGTAGCAGTGTACCATTGGGAAGGGGATGTTTAATGGAGAAGCAAAGTACAGGGACAGGAAGTGTTCCTCCCTCCAATGTGACTAAAGCATGGCTGCCCAACGCCCCTTCCAGCTCTGGCTCCATGTTGACCCCAGCTCTCTGACCACACGTCCCTTCTTGAGTGGCAGTGAGCTCTTCCCCCTCAAATTTTCCAGAATACTTTGGTTCTCTTCTATCATTAGCCTCCTTGCCGTGTATTGTGCTTATCTATCTGCATGCCCTATGCCTTATCCCCTGGAGAATGGAACCTCCTTGAGGTCACATTTAAAAACATTTCTTGGGGCAGGGATTGCTTTCCTGCCTTTGGGTCCCCAGCTCTTAGCACAATTCCTCAGATATACGTGTGTAACTGCCTTGCTAGTCCTTTGTCTGTAAGAGGGGCTTCACAAATGCTTTCTGAAGTGACCTGGTGCTGGAAACAGTCTGCACGGAGGCCTCTGCCAAGCAGGGTGGGGAGGCCAAGAAAGGGATGACTCGAGTCCCTGCCACCTGGACTCTGGGCTATGCTCACCTAGGTCCTCGGGGGTCAGTTCCTGAGGTCAGTGCAGAGCTTTCTTGCTTCTTTCTGATTCCGGCCATCTTTTCCACAGTCATGGTTTCTGAGGCCCAGGGACTCTGGCTCTCGGGCCCTCCCTTTGGGGTTCCTGCTTCTCCCCTGAGCTCCCCTGGGATCAGGATGCATTCCTCCTCACTTCCTGCCTCCTCAGCCTGGCCATTCTCCCTCTTCCAATCTTTTCTGACTGTCTCCCCACTCTGACCCCCATCCCATTCCATTGCCTGGACCACAAGTCCCATCTGGAGAACCCCTTCCTTGGTGGCTGGATCTGTCTCTGGGGCCATTTTCCCTATCGCCTCCTCTACAGCTGGGATTGGTTCTCCCTCTCCCTCCGCCTCCACTGCCCCCCTGCCTGCAGCCGCTGTTTTCTTTAATAGCTGGTCCTGTCTGGGCCAAGTTTCCCCCACAGCAGCATCTGAAGGAGAGGAGGCTTTATTTTCTTCTGTGTTGCCCTCAGCTGCTGCCTCATCTGCCAACACCTCCCTCTTCAGAGCTGCTGCCGCCATCCCTCCTGCATCCCCCGTGTCTGCCTCAGCTTGTCCTTCTGGAACAGCTTTTCCATCCTGTATTCCATCCTTTGGGGCTTCTTTCACCAGAGACATCTCTGCCCCTGTCCCTGGTGCTGAAGCTACTTCTCTCTCCTCTCCTGGGATCCCTGGGTCTTCATTAATAGCAGCTGGGCAGGTCTTCACTAGAACTGCTGGTTCTCTCCCTTTAGCCCTTATTTCTCTTATTTCCCCCAGGGTTTCTACCCTTTCAGAAAGTGATGACTCCTTTGTTGTGGTCTCCTCCTCAGGTGTCCACTCCTCTCTCATCAGCTTGACGTCAGGCACTCCCTCTCTATTGTTGGCTGACCTCCCAACCTTGGCCGGTAATTCCATCTCCTGTTTCTCCTCTCTGTTTTCTTCTTTTGCACTGCAAGTCCCCTCTCTTGTGGCTCCCGATCTGGGGTCTCCATCTTCTCTTTCCACTTCTTCCTCCTTCCCTGGAATTCCCTCTCTCCCTGATGACTCCTTGTCTTCAAAAGCTGCTTCCCCTGAGGACAGTTTTCTCTCGTTTTCAGCGCCTTTTCTGTGAAACATTGCCTTGTTAACAGACTCTGTTGCCTTCTCTCCCTCTCTTTTCTTGCTGTCACACTCCTTTTCCTCTGTCTCTTCTCCATTTGTGCTTTCTTCCAATGGCTCAAAGATCTCCTTGTCTTCAGCTATCACCAGGGATGTCACCACCTCCCTCTGGAACATGGGTTCCCACACAATTTCATTCAGTGTCTCAGTTTCCTCCTCAGTCACTATTTCCTCTCCCATAGCAGCTGTGTCCTTCTCTTCTCCCTTAGGAAGTCCAGCTTCCCTATGGACATCTTCCAAATCAGCTACTCCCTCAGCTCCTTCCTCCTCTGGGGACACAGCCCTCAGAGCTGCTACATTTTCCCCACCTTTCTGCTCTTCTTGGCACATTTCCTTTCTCTTAAATATCGATTCCTTGGTGCTCTTAAGTTCCTCCATCTCTGACACTTCTCTCCAAGTTGCCATGTCCTTCCTAGATGGTGATACAGTTTCTATGCATCCTCTCTCCCCTTCAGCCTCTTCCTCCCTGAGCCTTTCCATTTCTTTTTGGTTCACTATCTCTTCCATCCTCCCTTCACTGTGGATTGCTATCTTGCTCTCATGCCTTACTTCCCCTGGGCCTCCCTGCCTTTCCTTGTTTGCCTTCCCTACATTCTCTTCCTTTTGGATTGCAGCCTCCTTTCTCTCTGAGCCTTTGTCTTTCCAAGACTCCTCTTCAGGAGATGCTGCCTCAGTCATGATCTGGGATGTTCTTGTCCTTTCTGTCATTCCTCCCTCCTCCTTAGATGCTAACCCTTCTTCTTTAGCTCCTGTTTCCTCAACTTCCCAATGAACTTTAGGGACTCCCCTCCCCTTGGTCAAGTCTGCCACTTCAGCCAAAGCTCGAGGTGCTGATGTAGCATTGACCACCATCCATCCCCTCTCTAAAGCTAGCTCCTCTTCCTCCTCTTGCTCCTTTTCTGCTTCCTCCTCTTCCTCCTCCTCCACTTCTTCCTCTTTCTCCTCCTCCTTTCTCTTCCTTGATCTGGGTCCCCCTACTCCTGCCTCTGGTCCAGCTTTCTTGGGCTCTCGTATCATGACCCCCTCAAAGGCTTCTCTCTTCTTCAATTGCTCTCCCTCAGCTGCAGCATGCTTGGACTCTTCCAGAGCCATCTCCAGAGCTGTTGTTTCTTCTGCCAACAAGTCCCCATCTGGAGTTACAAAAATAATGGAAACATTATGTGAGAGGTGTGTGGTCCGCTCAGTTCTATTTTCAGGAAAGTGAAGGAAAAGGCAAATGGAAGGGAAGATGATGTTTTTGTTTGTGACAGTCTTTCATCAGAAATAGTCCAGAACTACTAGAGAGAGTGGTTGGAAGAGAAACCTGCAGTGCCTAGCCAGGGTTCTGGAGCCAGCTAGAACAGGCTTGACAGAACTGAGTGTTAGATTCTCAGTGTGAGTCCTTACACCTCAGAAATTGGCAAGTGCCGCAAACCAGGGCTTGACTTAGTATTTTGTTGATTGTCTGGACTTAAGAAAGTGTTAGAGTAAATGCTAATAAATGCCGATTAAACTTTACAATACATTGTGTATACTACATCCCTCTCCCCCCCAAAAGCTATTTGTTAAACATTTACCAATATACCCCATTTCTATGCCTTTGGGTTTCATGCCTGTTCAGTTAAGTCCATTTTTCTAGCAACACATTCATGTGGATTTGTTAGAAGAAACAGCCTGAAATGGTGAAAGAGGAAATGAACAGAAAAAGTCATAGGGCTGATAGGAAGTCAAGGAGAGCTGGATTCAAATCTTACTTCCTACAACTTATTATATGAGCTTAGATACTATTTTCAACTTTGCCCCTTCATCTCTAACATGGGAAGAAATTTGACCTACCTACGATCACCTGATAAGTTGCAGAATTTTAACCCAGAACCTCTAACTCCCAATCCTATTTTCTCACTGGATTATTTTGGGTAGAAGCTATTAGTCTCAATCTTTCCACTTGTAAAATGAAAATGATAATAGAATTATCTACTTGTCTAAATAAGATAATGCAAGTAAAATAGTTCATAAACATGAAAGCACTATGTAAACATGAGCTAGGGTTATCATGGTAATTAGGTAACATAATTGGGGTTTAAAATCACTAAAATTTGAGTTTAAATCCATCTTCAGATATTTACCAGTTTAGTCTTGCTCAGAGTCCATTTTCTTATCTATTAAATGGGGATAATAATGATACTATCCTCAGAAGAACCAGAAAAGCATCAAAGAGACAGTTCTAGTAACCAATATTAATGGCATACTGTGAGGTTTGCAAAGGACTTTACATATCATTTTGACCTCCACTAACAACCCTGGGAAGTAAGTGCTGTTATTAGTTTTTGTTTACAGATGAAGAAACTCAGGCAGACAGAATTAAAGGAAGGGAAAAGAATATGTATTTATTAAACATCTCAATACAATGGATAAAGCACCAGCTTTCAAATTCAATCTCAAACACTGCTAGTTGTGAGCCACTTAACCCTGTCTGCCTCAGTTTCCTCATCTCTAAAATGAACTGGAGAAGGAAATGGCAAATCACTCCTAGATCCTTGCCAAGAAAACCTTAAATGGTATTACTTAAAGTCAGAGATGACTAAACAACTGAATAACAAATGTACCAGCCACTGTGCTGAATGCTTTATAAATATCATCTCATTTGATCATCACAAGAACTATGTTGACAAAACTGAGACAAATAGAGATAAAGTGATGTGGCTACACAGTCACACAGCCAGTAAGGATCTGAGGCTTATTTTTTACTGGGATCTTCCTGACTCCAAAAGCAACCCTCTGTTCTCAATGCCACCCAAATGCAATAATGTAGAGCACTTTACAATGAATCCAAAGCATTGTTATTTAAGGTTGTTATGCTTTTGATGTGCCTGGCAAATTTTAAGTGCCATATTTATCAATCTTTGTTATTTTAATATGCAAATCATTATTTAAGAATCCATCAGGATCTCCTCAGTTCCACATTGCTGATCAGGAGGCCATGCCATCTAATAGAAATGTGCTGGATCATATTCTTCATTCCTAGGCAATTCTCTATGACTACAAACTAGAGAGGAGGTATTCATCTGCACAGATAGGAGGAGTTCTCTTACTAGGAGGATCTTGCCCCTAAGAGCTAACAACTACACTAAGATTTTTGAGATATCCCTCTAGAACCCCTTGGCGATTTACCAAAGGCTGTTTTTGAATCATCTTCTTTGAGCGTCATAACAATCCTGTAAATTGTTATTCTCACCCTCAGTTTTAAAAAAGGAAGAAACTGAGGCTCAAGAGCATACATAATCCCTCCTGATGTTACAGATAATAAGCATCAGAAGAAGGGTTGATTGAACTCAGATCTTCATGGCTCCAAGTCAAGCCCCACTAGCCTCTGCACCAAACCTCTTCTCAAATATACTGCTGGAAGGAAAGAGCACCTTTCTCAATAAACTCCAGGGTCTCCATAGTAACGCTATAATCAAATCTAAACTCCCCTCTCTGGTATTTAAAACTCTTCACAATTTAGCCTATCTCCTTCAATTTTTGGAAACATTTCTCCCTTCATGGTCTCATCCAGTCCAACTGACCTCCAGCAGGTTCCGGGAGTTGTCCTTGGTTCTGACTTTCCCTTAGTCCTAAGGGATTCATTTTCCTTTCTTTCCTCATCTTCACCTCTTAAAACATTCTGTCTTTCATACCTCAGCCAAGCTTTCTCTTCCTTATGACATCTTTCCTGATTGTCTCAGTGACTGTTTCCCTTTCCTGAAGAGTGTACCTATTTGCATATACTTAATGTTGAAGTTCTATACACATGTTACACTTCTCTTCTGAAAGGATAGGAGCTTCTTGAGGGCAGTGGATGTTTCAGTACTGTTCTTGTGTCCTTAGCACTTAGCACAGTGCTTGACATATAGTAGATGCTTATAAATCCTTTCTGATAAATTGTGTGATGCTTTGGATTAGCCTACCTGCCAAGTGGAGATGCTCTCAGTATTTTGTAATTAAGTTAATGATAGGATTAAAAAACAAATTTAAGTAAAAGATTTAGTCTTCAATGGAAAAGAAACTGGTGACAATAAGCCTTTTCAAACTTTATCTTCACCTACTCAGATTTTATTTAAAATGTTTTAACATGTCATTTTTTAAGTTTCCTTATAAATCTTTTATTTTGCTAAGCTGGCTCCCAAATTTGGAAGCAAAGCAAAGACCCATTCCGAAGCTAATGGCACAGAATCACAAGTCAATAACATCAGTGCAGACAACCTGAGGCAGCATTATTTATAAGAAAGGAGAAATAGAGTAAATCTTATCTAATTTTAGGGAAATAACATGTGCATTACTCTCTAGTCAGACATTCTAACTTCATCTACACAATATAGAATGGTCACTAGGGCACTGATGTGGAGAATCAGAAAAGAGCTAAATTCAAATTCTGTCCCAGACACTCACAAGTAAGGGGTATGACTTGGGTTCTACTCAGTAAGGGAAGGATGGGGAAGTTACCTCACTGGTCCCTTTCAGTTCTAAATCTCTGATGCTCTAGCAGTATTCATTCTTGTCTGAGCACCGTCTTTCTGAATCCTTCTTTTCCTTCAATGCTCATCTCTTTTGCCATTTCTACCAACTTCAAGGATCTTTCTGGGATTTTTCTAGACCTCTTTGTTTATATCACCCCTCAGCCTCCATACTCCCTACTTGGATAATACCTTTCTAGGCATATATTGGGTTCTCCAAGCCCACTTGAATATAAGCTTCTTGAGAGCAGAGACACTTTGGGTTTTTAGATACCAAGGATTTAGCATAGTGTCTCAAAGATACTAGGTGCTTAGCAAGTGTTTATTGGATTGGAATTTGGATCAGCGCCTAGTAAGCAGCAGATTAATTCTTTAGATCTGGGATAGTAGAATGCCTTGAATAAATCTGACTTCCAGAGAGCAATATCTTCTCATTCAGTATTCTAGTTCCTCATCAGAAATGGTTCCCAGTTTTGACAATCTTATTAGCCAGGTGCAATAAAGACCATTATCAAGTTAGATAAAGACAATTAGCTAAAAATCTCAATGAAACCACAGTAATGGTTATTGATTTTCTTTAAATGAAATAAAATAAGTACAATTTGGAAAATGTTGGTGCTCAAGGATCACATTTTACAGGATGAGGATACTTGGATTCAAAGCTCAAAAATTCTTATCCAACCCCACCTCCATTTTACAGATTAGGAGGAGTGAGGGTCTTATTTGAAGTTATGCCAATAATAAATTGTGGGATCCAAGCCAAGTTCTTTGACTCCCTTTACATCATACCACACTGCCTCTCATTTACATAGAATTATATTTTCCCTCTGAAGTGAGGGAAAACATCCTAACAATGAGGAAAGGAGGAGGAGCAGAAGGCAGAAGAAGAGAATGAGAAGGGAAAAAAAGATATAATAAAGTTAATAACCAGGGTATGAAGAGGCTAGTTATACCAACTCACAGATGCCTGATTATGAAAATTTTATTGTGAGCATTTACTCCTCAGAAGTTGGCAAATGCTATAAATCAGGGTTTGAATTATTTTTCTGTTGATTGTCTAGACTTAATAAAATGATATAAAAATGTAAATGATGCCGATTAATCATAAAGATGTGTCATGGATACATTGGTTTCTGGAGAGCTGATTGTTAAACACTTGTCAGTTTAAATATTTTGTATCACTATTAATAGTTTACTATTAATATAAATATTTGATACCACTATTACTATTAATAGTTTACAAAGCACTTTAAATATATTAATGCATTTGAACTCAACAATAATGTCATGAAGTCAGGGCTATTATTATCCTCATTTTACAGATGAGGAAGCCAAGATATTCTCAGAATCCCATAGCTGGTAAGTGGTAAAATTTGAACCCAAGGCTTGCTCACAACTCTGTCAATGAGCTGAGTAGAATCTTATCCAACATCAGCCTGACAGTCACCTCCAGAAAGCTCATTTCATCTTGAACTTCACAAGAAAGTGAGCATCCTTAACATTAGTCATTTACAACGTGTGGGGAGGGAAGAAGAGAATGATGGAGGCAGAGACTCTGTAGCTCCAGGCCAACAACACATTAGCAACCATTTCGCTTCCACAACTGGGTCGCTCATTCTAAGGGACACACTGAGCCTGAAGGCTCATTACCTCCAGTCAGGTCAGATGCCCAAAGCAACAAATCCCTTCTTGCTTCGGAAAATAAAAGTAATTCAAACCGATCCTTTCTAAATGTGTGCTCCTTCCCAGTGACTTCAAGGATGAGATTTAAGCCTCTTCATTGAGCACTGGAAATGAGGACCAGTAGTGCTAAAGCCATTTGTGTCGGCCGACTGAATAAAACAGAAACAGGTTGGGAAATGGGTCAGAATTTGGAGCACAGAATCGCTGTCATAGTCATAGGACATTTTGTGATCTTGTTTCTAACCCATTTATTTAAAAAAAAAAGAATAAGATCAATACTCAGCTTTGAGCTTCCACAAGCAACTACTGCCCCTTATTCATGAGAAAATAATGAAACCACCAAAAAGATCAGGAAGGAAGAATAGATATAAAGATGAAAGATGGAAATAGGGCTGCCTTTTCAAATTCTTTCCCAGGTAAAAGTTTGACCTTACCTTTGTGAGACTGATCCCGACTACTGCTCCAGCCTTCTGGCGCTTCGTCTGTGCTGGAGTCACCAGGTTCAGCTTCAGAAGGGCACAGTTCATTCTCTTCCACTGATTCTCTTATTTCCTCTTGGACTGATTTGAGATCTTCCAAAATATTGCAAAATATAAAACACAGATGGGGAAGGGAGAGGGGAGAACATTGGATGATTTCCAGCCACTTTAGTAGCAATTATGACAGAGGAAGATTAACTTCAGTCTATTCCCTCTAAACTGTGATCATCCTATAAAGAGGCATCAAGATTCAACAATCCCCAAGCCATGATTTCAGAAGACAAAGGCAATAGATTCAAGATAATCACCCGGTAAGAAATCCATGCAGAAAAACATATAGGAGATATGTCCATGCAGCATTTAGTCATCAGACCCCAAAGCAATGGGGATGGGCTTGTCACCACCTTGGAAGTGTCTGAGAAAGTCCTGGCATTTGGGATCCCCTAAAATGCTCTCGCTCGGCTCGTACGTTAGAAATGACTGTCACCCCTTCAAAGTGCTAGACGAACACCAGGAGGCTGTCCCGTGTTTCTTGTATTTTAGGGGTTTCTTAGACTCCAAGTCAATACAAATGAAACGAAGCTCACTCTTTTGCCAATTTTCTTTGGTTTTGGGCTTTTAACTTGAAATTCAGTATTACTCTGACACTTTACCACATAGTGTAACACAAAGAAAAGTTGAAGATATTTTTCTTAACTACCAATCAGAGAATACCTGAACTCAGATCAGAAAGGACTAAGTTCAAATCCAACCTCAAACACTAGCTGTGTGACTCTGGGCAAGTCATTGCAGTTCTATGTGACATCAGTTTTCTCATCTATAGAATGGGGGTGATGATAGCATTTACATCCCCTGGTACTGTGAACATCAAATGAGTGACTAATGGTAAGGCGCTTTGCAAACTTTAAAGAGCTACATAAATGCTAATTTCTAGTCTGCTAGCTCTTAGGACACGCCGAGACTTTGGGATAGTGAGTTTCTGAGTTTCAAGAAAAGATGGGTGGCTCACAGACACTTGTGGAAATGAAGTGAGTTATAGGATTGCAGAGTCTAAATCCACTAAGTCAGATCCAAAGGATGGGGCTTTCTGGAAGTTCTGATGACACAATCACAAGAGCTCCCACGAGGAAAAAAGCAAAATGGAGTTATAGGATAAATAATAAATATATATGTAAATAAATAAAAAATACATAAATATATGTAAATAAAATAAATAAATAATATGGGATAATAAATAATAAAATAGGATAATAAAGAGAAGCATTTATTAAGCGCTTGCTCTGGGTCAGGCAGCTTAGAACTGCTGAGAACAAAAATCCCAAAGTGAAGAAAGACGGCTCTCCTAGACTTTACCTTCTGATGGGGACAAAGTATAGAGAGGACTGGGGTCCGAAAAAGAGAGTTTTGGTGCAGAGGGACCACAACGCTGAGCAGAACCATTGGGGCCCTGACTCTCCTGCTCCTTCTGGGAGAGTTACCAGTCCTGGTCTGATCATCGTCCCCAGAGGCAGCCTTCCAGAGCGGGAAAGGGAAGAGGAGCACACGCAACATGGGAGGGCCCAGGCAGCTGCCTGGATGTCCCGGTGAACGACAGGGCAGGATGGGAGGCGTAGCCTGGCACTAGCTTGATAGACCCAGCTGGGTGAGTTGGTCCCCACTGTGCCATCCATCGGGACCAGTCGGTCTCGGGACAACATTCCCAAAGTGAGCCAATCAGCTCCCACTGAGGGGGAGACAGAGAGGTCGAGGGAAGGGGGCAAGGCCGGTGGTGGGAGGCAAAGTGGCAAGGTGCCGAGGCAAGCTTGGGATTTCTGGCTAGTGGAAGAAGGCATGTCAAGTATAGTCCGGGGCAACTTTTACTCAGCTGAGAAGACTGGGTGTTTGAAGCAGTCTGCTGAGATTACTAAGAGCTTGTCTCTGCACCAGAACTGAGCCAGGGTCCAGCTTTACAAAGACAGAAGGGAAACCTGTCCTGCCCTCAAAGACCTTCTGCTAGGGCAGATGATGTACACGGATTCAGGCAGGGAAAAAAAAAAAAAAATATATATATATATATATATATATATATATATATATATATGATATAAAACACGTCCCGCCCTCAAAGAGCTGACCTTCTGCTAGGGCAGATGACGTTCACACAGATAAGTACGTGTACATTGGGTAGGAATGCCGCCCTGTCCCAGCTTCCACTCTCACAAGGAGCTGGCTCCCTGGAACTTGACCCCGGGTCTCCCAAAGCTCTAAGGTCAGCTTTTAGAGGTCAGAGGGCTCTGTTTTTAATGCTCTGGTCCAGGCTCTGACTATGGAGCTTTTCGTTCCCTTTCTTTCTTATTAATTGGTTAAACAAATTGAAGTCGCTCTAAGAAAGGCATATTTACTGAAGAGAATTCTGAGAAAGCTGGGGACCTTCTCCAAGATCCCTTGGGGGGTTTTCTTGCCAGATATGCTGGAGGGGCCGGCCATTTCCTCCTCCAGCTAATTTTACAGGTGAGGAAACTGAGGCAGAGGGGAGTTAAAAAAAGCAAAGCACTTCTAAGGCCCAGTCCTGGCCCAAGACCGATGCTCCAGATGCCTTTCCTGCCCTCCCATTCTCCATTTCTCAGAGCTCTCTGAAAGCAGCCTGGGAGCATGTCGGCCAAGCTGAGGGGTCCATCAAGTCCAGAGGCCTCATTTACAGGGAGCAGCCTGAGACCCAGAGGCGAGTGAATAAATGAACTCCACTCCTCCTCCTCCTCAGGAAGTGCCCAAGCCCTGCCCCTGGAGTCAGAAAGCTCTGAGTTCAAATGCTGCCTCAGTCACGTATGAACCATTTGACCCTGGAAAAGCTTCCTTAACCCCGGTCTCTTTCTTGTGAACAGACACACACGTACCCTGCAGGATTGCTCCACAATAAAGGCAGAGCATGGAAGGGGCTTTGCAAACCCTCAGGTGCCCCAAGATTGTAAGGATCATTCTTCTTTTCAGGGGAGAACTGAGGAGCACGGGCATGCCAGTGTAAGTCACTCCAGGGAACGAGAGCGGGAAGGCAGAAGGGAAGACTGCACACAATGCAGCTGGTGAGAGAACTCCTCTGCTCAATTTATCAGGGCAACATAAATAGATTAAGTGCCTACTATGTGTCATGCATGGGGCTAAGTGCTGGGAAGGGTGAAAGCTTAAAGTGCCTACTATGTGTCATGCACGGGGCTAAGTGCTGGGAAGGGTGAAAGCTTTAAGTGCCTACTATGTGTCATGCATGGGGCTAAGTGCTGGGAATGGTGAAAGCTAATGCTTGCCCACAAGAGCTCTCCCTGGTGGACACAGTGCCAAGCAAAACAGCTGGCGAAGACCTGCCTTGTGAAGCTTCCTGGAAACCCAGCAGACTGGCACTATGGTGGTGCTCCTGGGCAGAGGATGTAAGAGATCAAAGAGTGATAGACCGACTCTTCCCAAGGGGTTCCCAAGTAAGCACAAGGTGAGAGCAGGTCCCCCTGGCTCTGACTCTAAGGAGCTGTGTGGCTTTGGATGGCATATGGCGCAGTAAACTCAGCACTGGCTCTGAAGTCAGAACTACCTTAGAATCTCCCTCTCTCCCTTCTTTGCAGGAGGAAGGAGCTAGCCCCAGCAGCCTCTGAGAGCCATCCCTCAGGTCGAGGTCTCTGACCTGGCACAATCTGCCTCCCAAGGTAGGACGGTGCAATACACAGCCAGGTGTGGCAGGGCATGTCTGGATGCAAGCTGGGAGGGAACTGAAGGCTGGGGGATCACTTACAAACTCCCAAGGTCATCGGGATGTTCAAGGTGACGAGAACTGGTTCCCAGGTTGGAAACAGAACTGGTCAGGGCTTTCCTGGTCCCATTCGGCAGTGGGAAGAGACCACTCAAGGTCCCTGATTTCCAGGAAGATCCCTAACCACAGCACAGACAGAAATCTGGGAGAACAAAGCACGGGTTTTTAGCCTGGGTACTAGGAGCGAGTTTTGTATCTTCTTAAAATGTTAATATTTCATTTAGAGTCATCACTTCTTTTGCATTTTGTCATATATTTTAAAAGATTCTAAGAAGGAATCTTCCCCAGACTGCCAGAGCCATAACTGCAAGAGGCGCGCAAATGGGAATTATGCGAAACATGTGCTCGCTGAGATTTGTTTCCCCTTTTACAGATGAATTCAGAAATAAAAGGGGACCGGCATTCCGCTTGTCTGTTTCGTTCTGATGGGTGGCGAGCCAGGAATGGAGGACGCTGTCCCATTTTCACCCTTGCGTTCCCACAGAAGAAACCTTTTCTGACTCCATCCCTTTGCCCTGCTCGGGCTCCGTGTCGGGAGTGAATGGCCGCCTCATACCCACAGCCCAGAATCCTTCACCGCTTTTAGGGATCCATCCGAGCAGCCCTTTTTATAAGAACTCATGACCCCAACACAATGAAACTCCCAGAGAACAAGGACGGTTTCATTTTTCTCTTGGTATTTGCTCCCATCACAATGTCTGGCTCGTGGCGGGGGATTAAGTTGTTTTGATTGATCATAGGCAGAATTGTTTCATTTTTGTCTGTCAGTCAACAAGCATTCATTAAATATCGTGCTAAGCACTGAACATAACAGGGGTTTAACAAAAGGTAGTTGGGATGAGCTAGCATGCATTAATTGTTGAGAATCAGCCATTATTATGAATCCTAGCAGGGCTCATGTGAGCTCCAAGTCATCCTTGCCTGCTCAAGAGCTTGGTTCAATCTACTCTGCAGGTGTGTCAAGAGGGATTCTGTCTTGCCATTGGCTCGAGCCCCCACCAAGGTGCTCCTCCTCTCCTACAGGTCACTGGGGCAGAGTCATTCAGCCAGCCAGAATTAGATCTCTTTAGAAAGGTAAGTAAGGTAGAGTTCATAGAAAACATCTCCCAAAAGCCTACTACACCTTCCCAGAGCAAAATGGGCTCAAGCGTAAGACAGTGACCCAAAGATTTGTGGCAGAGGGGTAACCAGTCCCCGGCTGTGCAAGTCCTTTCCTCGCATTTGTGAGGGGATCGGGAACTTCCCCTCAGGCAGGGTCGCCATCATCTCTTTTGGGGCTCCTTGCCAAGCAAGCTCTTTCTCTCCTGGAGATACGGGTATTGCCACCATGGGGCCATGGATGCTGCTAGAACACAGATGAACAGAAGGGAAAGTCCAAAGGATTTCAAAACCTCTGAAGATGGATGCTCATCTTCTAGTCAAAGCTGAAGTGGAAGCCCCTTCCCCTCTCTCCCTCCTCCAGAAAACTCCTTTTCAGTGAGGTACTGGACAGCCATATTCCAATTGCTGGAAACGATGTTTTTTTTCTCATCCTGCTGGATAACTGGTAGATAATGGTGAAGGAATAACCAGATTTCTCAGCCCAGACAAAGAGTATTCTTATTTGCATCATTTCTCTTCATCAAATAGCCTTCCTTTTTATCCATACTTGGTCTCAGGTCTTTTGATTCATTGGTTGATAGAGACATGCTCCTACCTAGTTAAAGTGTCTTTAGCCCCTCTCTTATAATAATGGTTTATATTATCAAGAAGCATTTATATGGTCTTAAAGATAATTAAAGGGTTTTCTTGGAAAATAACTAAATTTAAATGTGTATCTGAAGATGAGATGACATTGGTAGCAATCTTCATGGTAATAATGGTTTTGTATTTCCAGCTTGGGTATGGTACCCATCACCCACTCCCTTCTGTAGTCTTTCTAATTCCCTCTCCACTTTCTGCTATTATTTCTCTTTTCCTTCATTATTTAACATGTGAGCCAAGACAATTTCCTCATATTAAACTATTGTGTACATGGGTTAAAATAAGGCCATCCCATTACTCTCCTGTAATTAGCTGTACTCTTAGGGCAGGCTTAAGATGTCAAATCCGGCCAGTTCAGCTGAAAAGAAAAATGATACATGAGCTTCCCCTTTCTGAAGCCCAATTTGTTACCAGGAGAACAGAATTTTCATAACCATATCCTGGAGCAAAATTCTCAACTACTTAGTTTTTGGAAGTTAGATTAGGAAGGTTTTCATTTTCTTTATTATATGTGTGTGTGTGTGT
>JAJPUD010004731.1:145220-165844 GCA_023553655.1 Myrmecobius fasciatus | reverse complement strand
CCCTGACCTTACTTTGAATTTTTTGGCCTTAGTAAACTCCCAAAGGCCCTTCTCTGTCTAGAATGCACTTCTTCATCTCTACCGGGTGAAATCCTTTTCCCTACAGGAGCAGCTTGAAGGGTACCCCGTCCATGGATTGTTTTGTGATCTCCCAACAGGGAGTAATTATCTCCTCAATTTTTTCTAGACTATACTATCTATATCTCCTCTTTGCCAGAAAAACATTCTATCTTATAAAATACATATTTATGTAGATGCTATTGCGGATTAGTAGAAGAGATTTAGATTTGATGAATGAAATCCCAATCTACATGCCTATTGGATTGTAAACTAGTTCAGAGTAAGGATGCTATTATTTCTTCTTTTTTCCCCATCCCTCAAATACTTACAAAATGCCACCTATGTGTAGGGGGCACTATGTTGGGTAGCATAGATCCCAAGACAAAATGAAAATAAAAAAACGAGTGCATGCCCTGAGAGAATTTACAATGAACTTCCTGTTCCCATTGTCGAGCATAATGTCTTGCTGATAGAAAGCATGTCATAAATATCTGTTAGACTGAATTGACTGGAAACGATGCTAATCCTGTAACACTTTTCTTGGTCCTTCTTCAGGCTCCTAAATGCTGCTTGGTGCATATAGATTGGTCCTATATGTCCTGTGCTCTCCACACTCCACTTCTTTCCTTTTATGCTCCAATTTGATATCTATACCCATCCCATCTTGATATGTGCTTATTCAGAAATGGATTAAAGGCAGCATCAATGCCAGTAATGCTCCATTTGTCATTCAGGAAGGAGACATTGTTCTAGAAGAGGAAGGAACTAGGGGTAAGCTTGAGGCTGCTCCAAAGACGGATGTTCTGGTTCTGAGAATTAGTTTAAAATCCTAGGCACATCAGATCTCGACCTGGATTGCAAAGCAGTAGTCATCCAAATAATTTGCTATGGAGAAATAGAGCAGATCAATGGAATAGACTGGGTACGCCAATACACAGCAGGTCAAGGACCACAGAAATCTAGGGGCAACTCCATGGCATAGTGGATAAAGTACCAGACTCATCTTCCCAAGTTCAAATCTGGTCTCAGACACTTACTAAGCTTACTAGCTTAATTCTGTTTGCCTCAGTTTCCTCATCTCTAAAATGAACTGGAGAAGGAAATGGCAAACCACTAAAATATTTTTGTTAAGAAAATCGTAAACACAGATAGCATTTTTGATAAAGATCTCACTTCTAAAATATATAGAGAACCAAGTCAAATTTATAAAATTACAAATTATTCCCCAATTGATAAATGATTAAATGATATAATCAGGCAGTTTTCAGATGAAGAAATTAAAACCATCTATAGTCATATGATTAAATTCTCTATATCACTATTGATTAGAGAAATGCACATTAAAACAACTCTGAAATACCACCTCACACTTACCAGATTGGCTAATGTGACAGAAAAGGAAATTGAGGAATTTGGAGAGGATGTGGGAAAATTGGAGCATTGATGCATTGTTGGTAGAGTTGTGAAGTGATCCAACCATTCTGGAGAGCCATTTGGAACTATGCCCAAAGGGTTACAAAACTGCACATACTTCTTTGACTCAGCAATATTTCTTCTAGGTCTGTATTCCCAAAGAGAGAATAAAAAATGAAAAAAGGCCCACATATGTTGCAACTCTCTTTGTGGTGACAAAGAATTGGAAATCAAAGGGATACCCATCAAATGGGGAATAGCTGAACAGCTTGTGATATATGAATGTAAGGGAATACTCTATAAGAAATAGTGAGCAGATGAATTTCAGAAAAACCTGGAAAAACTTAAATGAACTGATGCTAAGTGAAGTGATCAGAACCAGAACATTGTATACAGTAACAGAAACACTGTATGGATGATCAACTTTGATAGACTTTTCTCTTCTCCGAAATACAAAGATCTAAGATAATTCTAAAAGAACAATAATAAAAAAAAATGCTACTATCCACATCCAGAAAAAGAACTATGGCGTCTGAATGTGATTGAAGCACATCATTTTCACTTTTATTTTTTTTCTTTACTGTGTTTTTTTTTTCCTTTTTGTTCTCATTCTTTCATAACATGATTAATGTGGAAATATGTTTAAGGCAACTGTGCATTTGTGACTTAGATTGCTTATCACCTTAAGGGAGGGGAAGAAGGGATGGAAAAAAGAACTCAAAATCCTAGAAAAGCAAATGTCAGAAAACTAAGATTTTTTAAAAAAATGGAAATCCTAAATGAGGTCATGAAGAGTTGGAACCAATTGAAACAACTGAATAACAATAATATAGAGTATGATAAACCTGTAGAACTGAGCTTTTGGGAAAAGAACTTTGTGTTTGACAAAAGATTGCTAGGAAAAGTGGAAATCAATTTGGCAGAAACTAGGTATAGAACAACATCTCATAAAGTACAACAAGATAAGATTAAAACTGATATATGATTTAAATACAAAGACAAATTAGGAGAGCATGGAAAATTTTACCTGGCAAACCTATGGATAAGGGAAGAATTTCTGTCCAAACAAGAAATAGCATTTCAGGATACAGAATGGATAATTTTGATTTTATATATATGTGTATACATATATGTGTGTGTATTAATTTGCATAAACAAAAGTAGAAGGGAAGCAGGAAACTGGGAGAATTTTTATAGACAGTTTCTCTGATAAAGACCTCATTCCTCAAATATATAAAGAACCAAATCAAATGTATAAGAATTGGAGTCATTTTTCAATCGATAAGTTGAAGGGAACGAACAGGCAATTTCCATGAAGAAATCAAAGTTATCTTATACTAATGTGAAAAATTTTTAAACCACCATTGAATAGAGAAATTCAAATTAAAGCAACTCTAAGATATCACCTCACACCTATCAGATTGACTAACATGACAAAAAATAAAATGATAAATGTTGAAGGGCATGTGGAAAACTACATTAATACACACTTAGTAGAGTTGTGAACTCATGAAACCAATTAGGCATTATTACTCTGCTATGAGACGATAGTGTTAATCCTCAGGAAAGGTAAATTGTCATGTTAAAACAAGGAAAACAGAAGCCAAGGATTAATCACAATCTTACCACCATTATTCCCTTCAAGGTTTTCTATATACATGACATTCATCAAGGATGCCCTTAATTGCTGAATATTCAGAAAAGCTATGTTTTAATTTGCACAAATGTAATAACTAAAAATAAGTCTGCATAATTTTGATTTTTTCTAGTGGATACGGAAAGTTAATTTAAGCCTTAAAAGAAACACAAAACTAAATTCTCAGT
The DNA here is from genome assembly GCA_023553655.1 of Myrmecobius fasciatus. Lineage (NCBI taxonomy): Eukaryota > Metazoa > Chordata > Mammalia > Dasyuromorphia > Myrmecobiidae > Myrmecobius > Myrmecobius fasciatus. The sequence goes on along the minus strand of JAJPUD010004731.1, from coordinate 162,547 downwards.
TATTAAGTATATATTGTTCTTTCCAATCAGTAGTACTTCTTCACCCTATGCCCATTACTCCCAGATGGCAAATTTCATTTCACACGACCTCTGTTTAGGTTTATTCATGGGTCATATGCTGTGACTTATTTTTGAGAACTCATGTATGTGCACATTGCAAATAAAACATCATAATACACTTTCTTTGGATTTAATGGATGAAAGCCAAACAATATAAGGTACTATATCACCACCACTAGCCATAGAAACTCTTTTGAACATGCTAAACTAAAATGCGATGTTTTGACCAAAATTAAAAACAAAATAAAAGCCAGGGGAAAAAGCTATTCACTGTAATGCTCCATACCACCTCCAGGAAGATGTAGGTCTTGGGGTTTACAGTAACAGATCTGACTGATCTCCTAAAACAGCAATTTACCAGATAGTGCAAGGAATAGAAGGGGGAAAGGAAGAAATTGGACAAATGCACTCAGAACATGAGCATTGTTTAAACCTGTTTTTTGTTGTCGTCGTTTGTTTGAAAACAATAGATTTAGTCAAGGAAAAAAAATTTTTATATTTAATCTCCTCAAATTTTAAGACAATGTCTACTCTAAGCCAATTCCATTCATACAAAATGATATTCTTTGGTTAAAAGACTTCCTTTATGCTCAACTCTGATGGCAAAGAATACAATTTAAATTATGTGACTGCATGCTCTTTGAGAGAAGGAACTGTTTTAGTCTCTGTGTTTGTATCACCTATTACAACGCCTGGGGTGTATAGTAAGTACTTAAACAGTGTTGGACGATTGTCAGATTAACAAATATATGACTTTTGGCCACTTGTCAATAAGTCAGTTTAATCATGAAAAGAAGCATTTGGGATTTTGGGAAGACTGAGGATCCTTTCCACGCCTGCTGTGGAAGATAATGACAATGATCTCATGGATTTTAGCCATGGAAGGAGAGAACATATGGAAAGGGCTCTGGAAATCTTAGAATAGCTGGCGTTTATACGGCAAAGGTTTGTGATTTGTAAACGTTACCTCATTTTATCCTCCCAACAATGTGGGGGAGGAGCAAATACAGCAAGTGTGTCTTTGAACCAACTCAATCCCACCAACTGCTCAAGTCTTATCAAATGCCACAAAGAGAGCTGGATTACTGTTCTCCTGTCTGGACTTAAGAAAATGATGAAAAGAGAGTGTATTAATGATGAAGATTAAACTAAAAACTGTGTGAAACAATAATTTCCTTCCTCTCGAGGGCCGTTGTTAAAACACTTAGTAATGTACCCCCGTGATAAGTGCAATTTATCCCCTTAGGACAGATGAGAAAACTAAAGGTGAGACAGTCTAAGTGACCTGTCCAAGGCAACATAGAAGGCAAATGTCTCAAGTCAGATTGGAACTCAGATTTTTCTGAATCCAAGTCCAGAGGGCCTTATAAATGTGAGCTAGGAGAGCTAGGGTTGGAACATGAATCTTTGTGAACCCCGGCCGAGTATTCAGCTTTGCCAGTCTCCATTGACAGGTTTCATTTCAGATGAGAATTTTAAAACAAATGAAATCTGTAAGAGTCAAGTCATGCAACTCTATGAAAGGACCATCAATTTTTCCATCCCCAGGAGCTTTTCTCCATTCTTTCTACAATGAAATGTTATAAACTTAAATGGACAGCATATAGTTGTATGCATGTATATGTATGAATACAAATATATACATGAATCTATGTATTCACTCATCCACGTACACACAATCAGGTCGTATTCATATAGCATGGATAGTGATATATACATTTTGTGTTTTATGTATAATCATGTAAACATGTGCTTATGAACATAGATGGTGGACATACAAGTTGAGATACGGACAATAGTCATAAATAGACATGGAAAAACACAGATATATAAATATATAATATAATGCATTTATTATATTATATAATTACAATATATAATATAATTTATAATATATATATATTACATATATAGACAAATATATAAATTTGTTAAATTTGCCCAAGTAGCATTTCATCATTTTGGATAGGCTATTTTCACTCAGGTGCCCACATGAAATTCCATAGCCACACAGCAAAATGCAAGGGGCAGCTAGGGGTGCTACAGTGCATACAGTGCCAGACCTGAGTTCAAATCCAGCCTCAGATACTTACTAGCTATGGGACCTTGGCCACCTCTATCTACTTCAATTCATCTGTAAAATGGGGATAATAATCCCTTCCTGCCAAGGTTGTTTGAAGACAGAATGAAATGATCTTTGTAAAACTACCTTTTGCCTCTTGAAATGCTGTGTAAATAAGGAATATTTTATGGGTGAGTTAAAAGAACATTGGGCTTTTGGTTGGAAGAAAGCAGCTGGATGCATGTGGGCCATGGCCAAGCTCCCCTTTCCTTTTGGTGCCTCAGTTTTATCCTCTCTAAAATGAGGGTGCTTGACCACATGACCACTAAGGGGTCCCTTAGCTCTTTGGCTCATCCTATAGTATTATTCAGAAAATTTATTTTAAATCTGCATGATTACGATTGCACTGTTTTGTGGAATATCACTCAATTAAGATTCAGTCAACTGATTAAAAAGCAGTTATGCGCTAACTTGCTCTGTATGTCCTGGGGGTACAAATATCCCCCCCAAATCCTCTGCTCTCAAAAAGTAGATTGCATTCGACTGTGCCATTCCTGAGTTTTCCCATACATACCCCTCTCCTCTGTGGCATGAAGATGCAACCTTGGTTCCTGGGCCAATGGAGCAAGGTTTGGTCTGATCCTGCAAAGCCGAGAACACTCCAAATTCAAAGAATCTCATTGTCAGAAGGCTGATCTCCAGGCCTCAAAACATTACATAAACATCATCATTAACATCCAGAATTTTCTATTTTCTAACCTAAATTTTATTGCAGTGAAGTTATGAATATATTGGAAGAATCTCTTAAAGTTCTTCATAAATGGTCATCTTCCATAACAGTTGTTGGTATATAGAAGCTGCAAGCATCTCTAGGGTTTGTTCCAAGGACTCCAAAACTCAAGGTGATCACATATTCCAGGGATGATATTTCTTGTTTCCAGGGCTCCTGGGACCTCCGCTACTTTCTATACTCACCTCTTGAAAGAGAGTTTAAACAAATTAAAGGCAGAATTATGACACCATAAGAAATGATCAATATGAAGAATTCAAAGAAACATGGGAAGAACTGTTGCTCAGTGGAGACGAAGATTAGGAAAACAATATAAACTAACTATAGAACAATAAAACTAAACTGAATGCCTTTCATTTCTAGGCTTTCAAGCAAGCTTGGTGGAAAATCCCCCTCTTCCCTTCATTACAAATAGAGGGGACCATAAATGAAGGAAAGAATGAAGAAGGGAAAAAGTCAGTCTTTTACTGAGTTTCCTCCGTTCCAAGAAGTATGTCAACAGCTTAAGACACAAATAGAAAGGAAAAGATAGTCCTTGATCACAAGGAGCTGACGTTATGATGGGGAGGTGGAACCTCCAGGACCAAAGAAGGGCACTTTGCTCAGGGAAGTTACATGGATAGAAAATGAGGCTCTGGGAGAGCAAACTGACACATCCCATCCAGGAACAATGGCAGAAAATGGGAATGAGCAGGTGTCGAGGTTCCAAACCTGAGGGGAGGAGGAGAGAAGGAAGGAAAGGGGTATAGAAAGGATCAAGATTGTGTGGGGAAGGATTTGGAAAAGAAGTGTGGAAAGTAAAGAGGAAGATTAAGCAGTTAGGGCTTTCCTGAAATAGTGGCCCAGAGGCAGGGAGTCACCTACATGTGTAATATGTGAATTTTTTTTTTCTTGAGTTGTTTTGTTTTCTCTTAAAACCTTTGTTACAAGGAAAGGCTCAGGATCACAGGCTAAAGGGATCCAGATGGTTAATATTCAGAAATGAAGAAAATACAAAAACAAACATCAATACACAAAGACAAATAACTGACTGGAATGCTTCTCAGTCAACAAGTATTTATTAAGCACCTACTATGAGCCAGATGCTGGGTATAGAAAGAAAGCAAAGGAAAAAATCTCTGTTCCTGCTCTCAAGGAACTAATGTTCTGATGAGAGAGAAAATAGGCAAAATAATGTACATGCAAAGTATAGTGGAAGGTAATCTCAAGAAGAGGCACAATCAATATATGTGGGAATCAGAGAGAAGGGCCAGATGGAGTCCAGGAAAAGGAGCTCAATGAATGTACACAGCAGCAAATCATGTCATTCCCTCAATGCAAGCAAGCCCTTAATGAAGAGGTATCAGCCAAATTAGCGGAAGCAACGTATTTATTATTAGTCAAGAACCCATATTTTCCCAGCACATTAGGAAGAACAGAACAAATCAATACACTTTTATGAATCCTAAAAGAACCTGATACATACTGCTGGGATGATATGGTCAGAGACAAAGTCACAAGCCAGATGGCTAGTCCATTATCTCCATATCTCCATATCTATCCATTATCTCTGTTATACAAAAATGTGTATGTGTGCTTATAATGTCTATGTTAATTATATGTATATCATATCTATGATTATAGAATATGTGCACATACATACATATGTTATAATATCTAAACTGAGGCAGAGGAACTTAATTTTCTGGAATGAAAAATCAAAGTATCAAGACATGATTTTTATATCAATTATCACAGCTACCTTACTGAAGTCAAAGCATACCTAATTTAATAAATCTGCTGAAACATCCAAAAATATACCATTGAATTTCGCAATTAAGTCAAAATTACTGAAAAGCTCAGCTCCTTTTTAAAAGCAGATTTCTAAAATTAAGGTTATGCTGTTGTTGACTCAGATAGTACAAAACTTTTGGGGAAGATGCTTATTTTATTGATACGCTTGATCTGTTTCTTTTAATTACATTTAAAAAAACAAAACCAGGGAGCCTGCAACCCCCCTTTGTTTGGCCATGCAGATGTTCAACTCTACAGTACAACAGATGGGGAAGAACTTACTGGCTACTTCAGCCATGATTCTAACACCAAATTTGCCTCCAATGTGAAGAAGACTAGCTAGATCCTCAAATAGTCTAATCTCTTTAAGGTAAAGATAATGGAGAGTATAGACTTGAGTTCCTGAGTTTTTCATCCTTAACATAAAATGAACTATAATCCTCACCTAGGAGTCTGTCCCCAAATGAGATCCCAGTCAACGATCCAGTGGAAGTCTGGTGCTTTGACACGACTCCCACTTAGGAGGGTCTTGATACTTATTCATTCTACTGAATCTTGGAAGAGCCTTGCCCTTTATTATTGGAATATCCCCATTTGTGGGTACAAGTCCTGACTGACAGATACTAGCTCCATGTCCTGGGATAAGTCAGTCAAATTCAATCGTGCCCTCATCTCTTTGGTAGGGTTTCACTGGTGTAGAGAGCTCCCAGAGAATAAATGCCATCTACCATTGCAGACTGGCATCCCTCTCACAACAGTCTCAGAGAATCCTCTGGAGCATTGAGAGGCACATGACCTGACCAAGATCACAGAGCCAGTATCTATCAAAGGCAGGGACCTAAATTGTCTTTCTGATTAAGGTCCAGATTTCCAGTCACTGCATCATACTGTTTATCATCCTCTACAAATCAGGGATACAACTATTTAAACTCTCAGGGGTTTCCTGTGCCTCAGCTGAGATATTTTTGATATTCTAAGCTAAAATGTCTCTTTGCAAAACGCTGATATTTTCTAATGATAAAAGACTGCGTCCACATGAATTGTCATATTTTTGGCCAAATGTCAAAAAATCGTCTTCTGGAATTGGGAACATGTGTGACTCATGCTGGTACCCTAAAGTTGTCTGCCCCTCTGAACCAGCATCCCGCTGCTTTCTCCTCTAGAAAGGCAATCGCTTTGTCAGTTATTGCCAGAGCTTTCAGTGGAAGTCCAGGAGGATGGACTTAGGAGGACACAAACAAAAGACAGCAAAAGCCCAAGTACACAATATGATTTATGTGGCACAGAGGCAAACAGGAAATAACAATCTTGTGTCTTCAGGGTTGCTGCAAGTGCATTTCCCATGCTCTTAAAAATGTAATGGCCATGATCAACTTCTGTGCATGAGAAAAATCTCAGCTCAATTCAATGACTATACTTACCACCGCCTTCATCAACCTTAGAAAGCCCTGCCATTGTACCATCCATCTCTTTGGCAGTCTTGGCCAAAGACCGTCGAGCAGCCTCTTCCTCTTCCTTCCCTTCTCCAGAAGCCTGATCTCTGCACCCTCCATTTGTGTTTTTTTTAATGATTTCTTTTAAGGAAGAATGACATTCTGCCCCTTGATCTTCAGAAATTCCCTCAGGATCCATCCTTTTTGACTCAATTTCCTGTTCATCCATGACATCCTGGGAAAGAGAGTATTCAACTTTGTCCTCTTCATCCACATCCCTGAAACATGGATTTTCTTGCTGAGTTTCTTCTTGGCTTTGCTCACTGCAGGTTCTCCCATCCCCCATTTCTGACATATCTTCACCGCAACTAGAATATGTATTGCTTCTGGATGAGCCTGAGGAGGAAGTTTGCCTAGCTACAAACAGGAAAAACAAGGACAACACGAGTTATTTTTTTTATCAGTCACCCCTTATAGCACTTCCAATAACCAGCTGCTTAAAGGTTTGCAGTCACTTTAGTAATTTCATTGACCTCAAAACTATCAAGAATGCTTAAAAGTGCTCTGGACCAAGGAACAGGAGTTGGGGGTTTAGTTCTGGCTCCATCATTTATTGATTATTCCAGAATCTAGCAAATCATTGGTCTAGCAAGTCATTTCCCTTGAAGGTGCCAAAGGCTATATGAACAGTGAAAAGTAGTCTATTTTCACATTGGGGGACCTGGGTTTGATCTTGGTCCTCATGTTGGTACCCTGTGTGAATGGGGACGAAACATTTAATTTCTGTGAGCCTCCATTCCCTCATTTTCACAATGGCACGGTTGGGCTGGATGGCCTCTGAATCCCTTTTCCTGAATTCCTGTGACGCTAGGACTGGATGATTTTGGATCAAGGGCATTCAATTAAAAATCACTTAGTCTGATCCCTTCACATTTTACAGATGGGGAAATTAAGGCCCAAAGTAAATTACTTGCCCAAGATCATGTAGGCAGACCTAAGATTCAAATATCGTTCCCCACATTGCACATCCTGCCCATCTTCCACTATACTAGCCACACTCCTTCTTTACCAGAACCCACAAGTTCCAGAAATCTTCAATTGTTCATGGATAAAACAGCTTGAAAATTTAGGGCCAAATATATGATGATATGATATGATACCTCGATATCATCTGATATTTATCAAATACTTAGAATCCTATGAGATTTTAAACAGTGATTACAATCTGAACAACCAATCTTCTTGGCTTGTTCTGTTCTAAAGCTTTGAAAACAGTTATGAAGCTAAGGATCCATGTTACAATATAATTAATCAAATAATATTACATTGATGGAAACGGGGACAGGATCAGGGGATCCATTGGATATCAGGAGCTTAATAAACACTTGGATTAATCAATGAATGCGATTATTTCATGTTAACACATTTACATCAGTACAGGGCCAGAACTGAACAGGATCAGAAGGAGAAGGATGGCACCAGACACACTAGAGCTCGGTGATCCTCCTCCTCCTCCCACTGATGGTTTAAACTGTGTGTTCTGCTGCAGCTGCAGGAGATCCAAGATTGTTAATCATCCAAAGGTCAAGAGAAAGGCATATGACTGACAGTTTGGCCCCGGCATCTTGGAAATGAAAGCTCATAAATGAGGAACAACACAGAAGACAGAGAGTGATGGAGCTAGCAATGGAAGGTTGCCAGCAGCAGGTTCTGGAGATCACTGAATCGGCAGCCGTGGGTTCTAGAGCTCTCACACAGACAGAAAGAAGGTCCCACCACTGGTCAGAGAGATCCTGGCTGACCTCAGGCACAGGACTCTGTTGCATTGTCCACTCTTGGCTCTAGATCACAGTCACAGAGGGAAGGGGAGCACTAGGAGCACAGTTCCAGTGGAAGAGAGTGCTGGTGACCACTCACAGACCACAGGTCAGAAAAGCACTGACTATGCACCTTAGATCACACCACTTTGGAAGAACTGAGACTTACAGGACCCATCCCACCCTAACCTAGCTGTGAAAACAGCAGCACAAAAATACTGAAGCTTGGGATAGAGCCCTCCATCACCTCAGGAGCAGAGCCAAAATATAAAATCAAAAGTCATGAAAAAGGCTGAAAAATACAAAAAGATGAAAAAATAACAAATATAAATATAAAAAGGAACCCGATCATAGAAAACTACTATGGTGATAGAGAAGATGAAAACACAAACTCAGAAGACAACAATGAGATCAAAGCAGCTGCAGGCAACATCTCAAGAACAAAAATGAATTCATCTCAGGCCCTAGAGGCACTCAAATAGAATTATAAAATCAAAGAAGAAAGGCAGGAGGGGAAATGGGAAAGACAAGTGATGCAGGAAAGAATCAACAGCTTGTGGTAACAACAGTAAAAGAAAATATCACCTAAAAAAACAGAAAATGCCAAATGTTTAAAAAGGTACAGAAATTCACTGAAGAGAAAGATTCCTTAAAAAGTGGGATCAGCCAAATGGAAAAGGAGGTACAGAAACTCACTGAACAAAATAGTCATGTAAAAATTAGAATTGTGCAAATGAAAACCAATGAGAAATGAAAAACAATAAAATCAAATCAAAAGGATGAAAAATAGAATAACTACTTCAATGGGAGAAACAAATGATTTGTAGAATATATCCAGGAGAAATGATTTTAAGAATTATTGGACCACCTAAAAGTCATGATCAAAAAAAGGGCTTAGGCATTTTATTTCAAGAAGTTCTCAAATTTCCCTGATATCCTAGAAAAAAGAGGATGAAATAGAAATTGAAAAATCCATAATTACCACATGAAAGAGATCCCAGAATGCAAGATAAAAATTCCAGGAATATAATAACCAAATTCCAGAGCTCCCAGGTCAAGGAGCAACTACTGTAAATATCCAGAAACAAACCAATTATCATGGGAGGCAGGATAACACAAAATTTAGCAGCTTCTACATTAAAAGATCAATAACCCTGGACTATGATATTCCAGAAGTACAAGTATTTAGGATAACCTAACCAGGAATTGCCTACAACAAAAATGAGCATAATCCTTCAAGGGGGAAATATCCTTCAGGAAATATTTAATGAAATTGAGGACTTTCAAACATTCCTGATGAAAAGACCAAAGTCAAATAGGAAATGTAACATCCATACACAAGACTCAAGAGAAGCATAAAAAGGTAAATAGAAAAGATAAGTGATAAGGAGTCTAATATATTGTTAAACTATTTAATTCCCATATGGCAAGAAGATGCTTGTGACTCCTAAGTAATATCTCTTTATTTGGACAGTTAAAGAAAGTATATATAGGCAAAGGGCATGACTCTGACTTGACTATGAGGGAATGATATCCAAAAACTGAAAATAGCAACACAATATTTTATTTACAAGAAGTACATGTGAAGTAGAGACACACACAGGTTAAAAGCTAAAGGTGAATCTATTAGACTTCAGTTGAAGAAAAAACAGGGGTAACAATTATGATTTCAAAGCAAAAGAAAAAGATTGAATTAAAAGAAATAAGCAGGGAAAGTATATTTTGCAAGAAGGTACTATCAATACTAAACATATGTGTACCAAATGATATACTATTCAGATACTTAAAGAAAAAGTTAAATGAGTTACAGTAGGAAATAGATAGTGAAATCATACTAGTGAAGAACCTCAGCATGACCCTTTCAAAACTAGATAAATCTAATCAAAAATTAGAAAAAAGTTAAAGAAATGAATAGAATTTTAGAAAAGTCAAAAATGATAATCCTTTGGAGGAAACTGAATGGAAATAGAAAAGACCATTCTTTTTCTCATTGTTTACATGGCACTTACACAAAAATTAACCATGTATTTAAGGTACCAAATGCAAAAAAGCATCCTTTTAAGATCATGATACAATAAAAATTACATTGATTAAAAAACTTGTGAAACATAGATTAAAATTTAATTGGAAATTAAATAATCTAATCAAAGAATGAGTAAGTAAAAAACAAATCATAAAAACAAATGATAATTTCATTAAAGAGAATGACAGCAATGAGACAAAATACAGACATTTGTGGGATGCATCCAAAGCAGTACTTGTGGGAAATTATATTTCTAAATATGTGTACATCAATAGGATAGAGAAAAGATAGATCAATGAGTTGGGAATACAACTAAAAAAAACTAGGAAAAAAATTAAAAATCCCCAGTTAGATAGCAAATTGAAAATCCTGAATATGAAAGTAGAGCTTGATAAAATTGAAAGAAAGAAAACATTAAACTAATAAATTAAACTAGAAGTTTTATTAAAAAATAAAATAGATAACCCATTGGCTTAATTTACTTTTTAAAAAAATACTATTATCAAAAATAAAAAGGGTAAATTCATCACCAGTGAAGATGAAATTAAAGCAATTATTAGGAGTAATTTTGTTCAGTTATATGCCAAGAAATTTAATAATCCAAATGAAATGGATGAATATTTATAAATATATTAATTTCTCAGATTGATAGAAAAGGAAATAGAATAGTTAACCTTCATTTAGAAAAAGCAGCCATCAATTGAGCTTCCTAAGAAAAAAATCCTCAGGACCAATTAGATTCGTAAGAGAAATATGCCAAACATTTAAAAAGTAATTAATTTCAATATAATGTAAATTATTTGGGGAGGAAAGGCAAAGAAGGAACCTTTGCAAAATTGCAACACAAACATAGTGCTGATACCTAAATCTGGAGGAACAAAAACAGAGAAAGGAATTTATAAACCAATTTCCCTACTGAATATTGTTACAAAAAATTTAAGCAAATTATTTGCAAGGAGAATATAGCAATATATCACAAAGATCATACACTAGGATTATAAAGGATTTATATAGTGATTGCAAGGTTACTTAAATATTAGAAAAGCTACTATCATAATTGACTCATATCAATAACAAACCATCAAAAAACATGATTCTATCAATAGATACAGAAAAACACTTTAGATAAAATACGATACCCCCTTTTTATTAAAAAGCACTAGAAAACATGGGAATAAATGGAACTTTCCTTAAAATGGTAAGTAGTATATATCTAAAACCATCCAGCAAGCATTATCTGTAATGAGGATAAGCTAAAAACCTTCCCAATAAGATCAATAATTAATCAATAGTTAAACAAAATTGCCAATAATTACCAATATTATTAAAAATTCTAGCTTTAACAATAAGATAAGAAAAGAGAATTTAAAAGAATCATGACAGGCAATGAGGAAACAGAGCTATTACTCTTTGCAGATATGATGGTATGCTTAGAGAATCAACTAAAAAACTAGTTGAATGATTAACAATTTTAGTGATACAAGATATAAGGCATACGTAAATCATCAGCATTTCTATATATTAACAACAAATTCTAGGAGCAAGAGATAGAGAAATTTCATTTAAATAACTATAGACCATATTAAAAAATTGAGCGTCCATCTGCACAGGCAAACCTAGGAACTACACAAACACAATTACGAAACATTTTTCATACAAATAAAGTCAGGTTTGAAAAATTAGGAAAATATTAATTGCTCCAGCTTAGGCCAAGCTTAAAATGACAATTCTACCTAAATTAATTTACTTATTTTGTGCCATAACAATTAGATTTCCAAAAATTATTTTATAGAAATAGAAAAAGTTATCACAAATTCCATCTGGAATAACAAAACTTCAAGAATATCAGATGAATTAGTTTAAAAAATTAAATGAAAGGTGGCCTAGCCATACTAGATTTTAAATTGTATCATGTAATAATTTTTAAAACAATCCGATACTAAGACATAAAGTGGTATGGATCAGTGAAACAGATTAGGTACACAATACACTAGTAGCAAATGACTACAGTAAGTTACTGTTTAATAAACCCAAAGCTTTGGGGATAAGAATCTACTTTTTAACACATTAACATTAACAAACATATTGGCTAACATTTTTTGGCTAACATTTTAAAAAAGGAAAATCATAAATGTTGGAGGGGATGTGGGAAAATTAGGATCTTAATGTATTGTTGGTGGAGTTGTGAATTGATCCATCCATTCTGGATAGCAATTTCTAAAAAGAAATTAAGGGAATGCTCATCAATTGGGGTATCACTAAACAAATTGTATTTGATTATGGTGAAATACTATTTTGACATAAGAAATAATGAACAAGTGGATTTCAAGAAACCCTGGAAAAGATTTATATGAACTGATGCTGAGTGACATGAGCAGAATCAGAATATAGCAACAGCAACATTCTACTATGATTAACTGTGAATTATTTAGCTCTTCTCAGAAATATAATGCTCCAAGACAACCCCAAGGGCTCATGAAAAATTCTATCCATCTCCAAAAAAAAGAATTGATGACGTCTGAATGCAAATCAAAGCACACTATTTTCACTTTTTTTGAATTTTTGTTCAAAATTTTGTGTGTGTTGTTGTTTGGTGTCTGTTTTCTTTCACCATATGATTAATGTGGAAATATTTTTCATGATTGTATATTATAACCTATCAAATTGTTTCCCACGTCAGAAAGGCAGAGAGGGAGAAGTCAGAGCTCAAAAAATTTGTTAAAAAGAATTTTTAAATTGTTTTTATATGTAATTGGGAAAAATTATTTTTTAAAAACAATTAGATAGTTCTTCAAGATGCTGAGGAAGAAAGGTAAGTCAGACCACAGCTAGCACCTGCCCTGAAACCTAGATAAAGACAGTGCTGGTCCTTGAGTCCAAAGACCCTAGAAAGAGCAGCTGTGAGATCACCATTCAACAGCAATGGCCATGACAGAGAATTTTGTCAGTGGAACTTCCTGACTCCCTTAAGAAGTTCCACGTAGAATCACTGGGGTCCTCCTGATCCTACAATTACTTTTCATTTGTGTATTTAGGTTGTTCTGATTTGGCATGCTAGTTACAGGTGTTGCCAGGGGAGCACTATGCAAATATAGAAATATAAATATATGTAAATAGCCATCATATAGATAATAAATATCATATAGATAATTACTGATCTGCCTAGTTCATTCCCCCACTATCACCACTCAAAAAGAGTGCAGACTCCTTGAGGGCAAGATTTCGTTTGTCTTTGTATCTCCAGTGCCTCGGGTTGATGGTTTTTCCATGTAAGTATTTGGAAATGACACATGAGGACACATTCCCTGGGAATCTGGCAGATGTCAGAAGTTTTCTGGAAGAGTTTCCCCATCCCCTTTCCCCACTCTCTTTCTCGGGGATCATGACAGACCAAACCCTAAAATGTTGACCTACCTCCCAAAATGTCTAGAAGACTCAGAAAGTCTCTGGGATGGTGAATTTGGGTTCCAAGGTTCTCACAGAGTACTAAATAAGGGACCACTCTTGGAGTCACAGAAGACCTTCTTATTTGCAGGACTACAAAGAGAAGCTGGTGCTGTAAGATGTGCAGAGGGCTCCAGGTGACTTAGCTCCTCATGATACTCCTAATCCTGCAGATGTCTGGCATTCAAAGCTCTTCAACCTGGTCCCAAGCTCCCTTCCCAGCCTGACTGCACAGACCCCCCCCTTTCATATGCTGCATATTTTGGCCCGATTTACCTTTTGGCTATTTCTCAAACATGGCGCCATATTTTCTGTCTCTTTGCCTTTGCATGGTAGACACTCCCTGCTACCACTCAGAGTATCTCATTGCTTCAAAGCTGAGCTAAATACATACATATATATATATATATATATGTATATATGCATACATACATATATGTATATTCCTATAAAGCAGGTGAAAGCAGCTCAGATCTGCACATACTTCTAGGATTTGGAGAGTTCCTGAGGCAGGGAAAAACAATGGTCAGAGCGCCCTGGAAGAGGGAATCCATGGAGAGGAAAGCTGGACCTGTGGAGTAGCTGCAGAGTAGCTGTGATGACATCAGCAGAGCCCCCTCCTCAAGCCCAGGTCTCCTAGGAGTGCAGAGGTGAAAGCTAAAGGCAAAGTCTTCAGGGGGAGAACTGTGTTCCTTATGAGTTCTAACCCACGTGGTTGTAGCATTGAGGAAAGAACAAGAGGTCTCTTTATTCCCCCTTCCTTAAGACCTCACTTCAGCTGGCTGGGACTGGTCCCCCTCTCTAGGTGGGACAAAGACTGGTCTTTTCTTATTTATCATTAATACCAGTGCCTGCCCCTGTCTTTTGTACTTCCTTGTGCCCCTCTGTTCATGACGAGAGCCTTCCAGATAACAGATAGTCCTTGAGCAAGCTCCTAGTCCATTATTAGAGAGTCAGTCTCTCTCTCTCTCTCTCTCTCTCTCTCTCTCTCTCTCTCTCTCTCTCTCTCTCTCTCTCTCTCTCTCTCTCTTAACCTTTCTATGTCTCAAGCTTTTCCTTCCATAAGTAGAACCCCTATGTCTCTGGGCTTTTAAATGCTCATCATTATGTTATTAATCTAATGTAATAACCCCCAAAAGATCACAGATAGAGATGTGTGAGATCTCCTCCAATAGACTCCAAATTCCTTGAGGGTAAAAAGTGTTTCCTTCATGTCTTTGCATGACAGGGATTAAATAAATGCTTGGTAATTAATGGATTGATGGGATCTGTGGCAAAATACAAGTGTCATACTAACATTCCAAATGAAATCCTCTTCCTAAGTTCATTTTCTCCTCTTTCTCACCCCCCCCATTTCTCTTTTTTTTCTTTGTGTTTTCCCACTCTTCAACTATAGATACTTCACTGATAGAAAAAAAATTTTAAATGGGGTTCCCCCACTCTACCTTTAACTTCTCCCTCAGCTTCCTCTGCTCTGAGTCTCCTCTCATTGTCTCTGGATGATTTCAGGGGTCTCTGGAGACCTGAACCTAGATCAGGAGTTTACAAGTTTGGGTAATCACCATTAGAACCAGACCGTTACACACCATAAAAACTAAAAATGCCCTTAGCAGCTGGACCAGCCAACTGCAATTCCAGTCTTCTCCTGCCCCCTAGCTTCCATGGGCATGAAACAGTCATTTCTCAACAGGCTCTCTCACACCCCAACTCATCACTCTACTTCCATGACTTCTCAAGGGGCACAGGGTCCCTAAATGTCAGCAAGGTCAGTTCCTTCCCTGCTGTTTGGCACCAGTCCTGATGTATTAGGGACCATGGTGTCCCCTCCCCAATGACAAATTTGGAAATTGATCACAAAACTGTCTACAGCAAACGCTTTAATCAATGTTTTTCATTAAGTACAAAAATAACTGGGATGTCAATTTATACTTTCTCTGGGCTTCCAAAAATACTCATATCTAACACCTGAACATTTGCATAATGATTCCCAATATTGGCTAATTGACAGTTTTGACAAAATAAAGCAGAGTCAGTGTGGAAGACTAGATGGAAGTCAGGAACTCATGGGCTTAAGTCCCACTTCTACAATCACTGGTTACGGGATCCTTGTGTCACTTAATCTCTTAGAGTGACCCCTAGGATACAGAAAAGTTACAAATCTACTTTAGGAGTTTCTTCATTGGAGATTCTCCATCTTAAAGAAATTACAAATCAAGAAGAAAAACAAGAAAGGCAAAAGAAAATCAACTTACTATTCTGTCTTTCAAGGTAAGTAAACTAGATAGTAACAAAAAAATATTTAGTTCATTTTAAAGTGAACAAAATACACTCTGCTTAATCTATGAGATGAATCTCCAAAAGAAGAGATCAAGAAAATGACCTTGAAATTTTGAGAGGAGCCATTCTCCCCTAAAATTTCATTTGCATTTCTCTCCAATTCAATGGCATAATTGAGTCCACTGCCACATCTTGGTCATACAGTCTCATACTGACATCTTGCAGGGGGAAAGCATAAAAAGTCCTAGCCCCAAAGTCAGTAGAAATGGATCGGCAAACATGGAGTCCGACATGGACTAGAGTAAGCCTTGGCTTGGAGGCCTGATTTGGACTTCCCCCAAGGCACCCACTCTTTTGATGGTGTCCACAGCCAAGCCACTTAGCTTCTCCTCAAACACAAAATTAATCTGGATCTACTTTGTAGATGTTTTATATAAAGTCAGAAGGCCCAGCACACAATAAGCACTTATTAAGTACTTGATTGGTGTAGTGGGTGGAGAACTATCCATGGAGTCAGTAGACCTGCGTTCAATTGTTCTACTTCTGAGACATATTGGCTCTGATCTGGGCAAAGTCATTCAATTTTTCACTGTTCTAGGAACTTTAGAGGACTCTCAGTTCTACAAAAGGTGCCCATCTATATGGTTAGAAGTTTCTCTCAAGGCACTTCTGACACTGATAAAGTCACAGTTCCACTCCAAAAAATTGTGTCCCTATTACTTGTTCATGCACATGTTGCTTTCCCTATCATACCCCCGGTCAGTAGAGTAGAAGCTCCCTGAAGGCCATTTTCATTTTTGTATTTGCTTTCCAAGTATCCTGCACAAAGCTTAGCCCACAGCAAACATTAAATAATGCTTGTTGCATTGAGCCAAATTTAAATGAAAAACCAGGGTTGAAAGAAACCAGAGGTGCTGCCTGTCTGGCCCAGCCCTCGGCCTTTTCCCCTTGTTCCCTCTGAGAACAATCTATCTCAGCTGTTCTGCCCAAAGAGGTGTTTGCACAATCTGACCATGTCTGTCACCATGATCTTCCCATCAGGCCACTGGGAACACCTTGGACAGCTCCACCACCTGGTCCCTGGTAGAAATGTTTCTCTCCCTGTGACCATACATTTATTTTGTATCAAGAAACAGGGACAGCAAACACCACCCCCCAGTACATATGAACACAATCGGCTCACAAATGTGCTTTTCTTTGATGACTTTTCGAAAGAAAACAATTACATCACAGCAAACACAGCCTTTCTGTCTGTAATTTGGGGGGACAGTGTGTCTCTTACATCTCTTCAGAGGAATACAACCAAAGCATCACAGAACTTAGCATATTGGGTTATCACTTTTTGATACACTCGCCTTTCACAATCATAACCTCTGTAAGCACAGAGGCATTAAGTCAAAGTGTCCAGTCAACTAGCAGTGATCAAGCACCAGCAATACGTTCCACATTGTGCAAAGTGCTGGAGTGCAAAGAAAGGCAAGAGATGATTCTTGTCTTCAAGAAGTTCACAGTCTTAGGGGGGAACGTGCAAATAAATATGCCACATTTCCAAGTGAGAACAGGTAATTCTCAAGGACATAAACAACAGAGTCCAGAGATAGAGAAGCAGGGCTTATTTTATAGTGGAGAGAGAAACAGAGAAGGGGGG
>JAJPUD010004731.1:89863-140220 GCA_023553655.1 Myrmecobius fasciatus | reverse complement strand
CTATCCAGGCCGCCATAAGTCACTCTAAGTGGAATCATTGATGTGCCCCCCCCCGGAAGCGCTTAATACGTGACTGCTGGAGGACTGGCCGGGCCAGTAGTGACACTACTTCCCCGTCCCTATCATTGGCCATCCGCTCAGGGGGACACTTGGTTCCTTGGCTTCTGCAATAGCCTGACTGTTAATTAAGGTCACAGCCATGTTCCTTCTGCCAGCCGGGCTCATTCGCCCGCTCCGATGGAACAGCCCCCGGATGTAGCTAACCTCCAGCGCTTTGCACCTCCTCACAAGGACCCCGACTCACTCCATCCCTCGAATTCGCTTCCGCTTCCGCTGTGGGGCTCGGGGCTACCCTCGTCCCCCATCTGCCCTAATTATGCTCCCCTGTTTGGGGCCCTTTAATCCCTGCTCCTCCGCCTCCCCCTTCACGTGAAAACCTGATTCTCACCTCCTCATCTATCCGGAAACCGCAAAATCAAAATGGGGGAGGGGGGGCTGGGCCAACAGGAAAACCCTGAGCCCTTCTCCGGGCTCACCTTCCTCACAAGTCAAACCCCAAGCAGTTTCCTACCTTGATGGGAACCAAGAGGAAGGCGCCTTTCATCTAGCTTAGAGCTTTTCGTTTCCTGGCTTTTGTGGAGGCGGCCCACCCCCCACCCCCACTCTGCAAGCGCCCCCCCCCCAATGGGAGCCCGGGAAAGGGAACTTTTGTCTGCAGAGCCATCGAGGGGCCGCTCACGGGAAATTACAGCTGCTGGGGCGGATCTCGGGGGCAAGGGGAGGGAGCGGGGCACCGGGGGCAAGGGGAGGGAGCGGGGCACCGGGGGCAAGGGGAGGGAGAGGGGCACCGGGGGCAAGGGGAGGGAGCGGGGCACCGGGGGCAAGGGGAGGGAACGGGGCACCGGGGGCAAGGGGAGGGAGCGGGGCACCGGGGGCAAGGGGGGAAGCGGCTTGCGCCTCTGGGGCCACGCTGGGGTTCACCCGTGCTGCTCTGAGAGCGGCTGCCTGAGGCTGGAGGGTCCCGTTAGAAGCGGAGCGCTAGGGGATGAGCCCAACCACCATCAGCTGGCGGGGGAGGGAAAGGGGGGGCTGCCTCCTCTAGAGCCCCCCCCCCGGGTCCCAAGAGCGCCCCCCACCCCAGCTCCAGAGCTTCCTAAAGCCTGGAGGCCAAACCCATCTGCTTGTTTCCACGTCCACCGCTCTGGCCCTCCTGAGGCTCTGGGGTGCCCCCGCTGGGTCTCCCCAGATTGTAATCCGCACGTGTGTGCGCTAAGAATCGGAAGTCAGCTCAGACAGAGTGTGAACAACTGCCCCGTCCCAACGTGGCTGCTGGGGGGGGGCAGTCCGGGGGGGGGGGTCCCCGGGACCCTGCTCTGAGCGAATCCACAAGTAGACATGCTCCCAGATGACCTATGGGGGAAGGCGAGACACACACACACAAATGGGGGGGGGGAGAGAGGGATGGGGGGAGAGAGACAGAGACAGAGAGACGGAGAGGAAAAGAGAGGGAGAGAGCAAGGACAGAGACAGAGGGAAGCCCCTGAAGAGCAGAGGGCTCAGCATATGCCCAGCAGGGGAGGGGCAAATTCCCAAGATAAATTAGAGCCGCTCCCCCCCCCCCCCGACCGAGTTAAACAGGACCGGGAGGGCGGCTCTCAGCGCTCCCGTGGCTAACAGTGGCAAACAGCGCAGGTCTCTTGAGAGACAGAGAGAGCTTTCCCCGTGACTTTGGATTTAGCCTTCCCAGTGCCCATCTCCCGATTCCCATAATCAGGAGGCCTCCGAGCCCCGGGGAGTCTCTTCTCTTTCTCCCTTCCTCTCATGTCTGGCTGGCTGGCAGTGTGTCAGGGTCTCTGTCTCTCTGTCTCCCTCTTTTCCTCTTCCTCCCCTCTCGGCCCCCGGTTTACGCTCTCCCTCTCCCCCCCCTTCCTTACCCCCCTGTAAATGGCCAGGGCAGCAGCAGGTCCTTCCGGTCAGCCCTAACCATGCATTCGTTCTCATTCTTCCCATGCCCTCCGCTCAGTCAGTGTCACATTTCATCACAGACTCACACACACACACACACACACACTCGCCCTGTCTCTCTGTCTCTGTCTCTCTGCCTCTGTCTCTGTCTCTATCTCTGTCTCTCTCTTTTTATATATATATTATATATACACCCATTATATGCATGTATTTTGTGTACATATGTGCATGTGTGTTGGTATGAATGCATAAATATAGCCATATATAGGGGAGTGTGTAAAGTGCATGTGTGTGTACGTATAGGTGTAGCTGTGTATATTTGCGTGTCATGCAGAGATACAGCCCTACATAGAGGGGGTAATTAAATAGTGCATGTCTATATACATATGTGTGTGCATGTGTGTGCATGGGTATAGCTCTCTAGAGAGAGGATTATGGGAAATGGAGGGCTACGTATGCACACGTGTTGTGTGTATATCTATGTGTGTTATATGTGCATATCTATCCAATCTCTCTCTACACATATGCACACATAATAAATGTATCTACACATGCTCGTGTTTGTGAGCACATGTGTATCTGTCCATCCATCTGCACACACTACACATAGATAGTAAATGTGTCCACATAAGCACACGTATTGTGTGTGTATTTGTATGTGTGCACATGTTTATCTTATCCATCCATCTATGCAACCATACACATGTAATAAATATACCTACACATGCAGTGTGTGTATGTGTGTGTATGTGTGTGTATGTGTGTGTGAGTGTGTGAGTGTGTGAGTGTGTGTGTGTGAGTGTGAGTGTGTGAGTGTGTGTGTGTGAGTGTGAGTGTGAGTGTGAGTGTGAGTGTGAGTGTGTGTGTGTGTGTGTGTGTGTGTGTGTGTGCCTTTGGATAGCCCCCTGTATGGGCAGGACAGACTAAGTGCTCATCGGCACGGAGTTCCCGAGGCGGATTTTCCGGCAGGATCTCTCTTCCCGGAGAGCCCGACTGACCCCGAGTGACCGCTTGCAGATGACCCGCTTACGTCCCCGGCTTCCTAAGCCTCGGCAGCGCTTCCGACGCGTCTCACCCCATTGGGAAATCGGCCCTCGCTCTCGGCCAGAGACGGCTTGGACCTGGACGCCGACGGCGGCTTGAGCGTCACTCCCGCGGCGGGATGGTTGAGGAGCGGCTGCAGCCGACTGGGCCGTTGCTGCAGGTTTGCGGGGGCGGTGCTGGGTCTTCCCGGGGCAGTATTTGGCCGAGGGAGAGCCTGAACAAGGGGAAAACGGGGCTCGGGTGAGAGTGGAGACACAGTCCCAAAGCCGGCTAAGAGCCCAGCAAAGTGCCTGCAGTGACGAGAGTTGCACAGATCGGAACCACATCCTTCCCCGAGAGCCCCTGTGACGCTGTGACTCTGCTCGGAGTCAGGGGCGCAGTCCCCCGCGTGAGCAGACGCTCCCGGGGCCTTTCCCTCACTTTATCCGTCCCGGAAACCCTGGGCTGGGGACAGGGTGGCCGCCGGCCACGCCCAATAACCCCGGAAGAGCAAGGGGTTCCTATTCTAAGTCCCAGGGGACTGCCTGGGAATGAGCCCTTTTCTGCTAAAACGTCACCAACGTGCAGGATTCAGCCGGGCCACGGCCCCCCCTGCGGGAAGCCTGGCCCCGGGCATCCAGCTCTCGCCGGCAGACGTTCTAAGAGAGAGAACGGGGCGCCCCTGTATCCTGCCCCGGCCCCCGGCCTCTTAAAGAGCGGCCCCGACTGTAACAGTCCTCGCCCCCCATCGCAGGGCTTTAGCGTGCCCGGCCGGCCCGGCGCGTCTCCGGGGGACCCAAGCAGAGTCAGCTCGGAGGCGGCTGAAGTGAGCGTGTCAGGAAGCGAGGGCCGCCTGGGAAAGGGGCCGGCGGGTGGATGGCACCCATGCTGGGTGAGACTTGGCACCCAATCCAGCTGCCCTCTCCGAAGCAGGGCGCACAGGTGGGCAGTCATGGGGATGGCACCAAGTCAGCCGGGTGCTCGCTGGAAAATGCCCTAAAAGCGCCCGCTGGCCAGGGCTGCTCACTGTAAAGCGCTTAATGTAGCGCCAATCACAGAGTCGGCACTGAACAGACACTTCCAAGGGCTGCCACTACCATGCGCCATGTCTGGAACACAAACACACTACGTGAATGCCAATTATTAGAATTGTTGTTGTTCCACCCGGCACACAGTAGGCTCTACACAAATGCGAGCTGTCGTTATTATCAGTTTGCCATTCTCTAACATGGTGCCGGACGCATCTCTGCAGGCACCCGGCTGTTTACATCTCTTCCTGACCTGATCGACTACCTGGCATCAATGCTGTCCACGAGGTTTTCTTGGTAGAGATACTGAAATGGCTTTTCCTTCTCCAGCCCATTCTACAGATGAGGCAACTGAGACAAGCAGGGTGGAGGGACCGGCCCGGGGTCGCACTGCCAGGAAGGGTCCGAGGCCGGACTCGAGTTCAGGTCGTCCTTACTCCAGACCCAATCCTGCATCTACTGCTCACCCTAGTCGCCTCCACGTAAATCCTAGATACCATCATTATTATTTGCCCAGTGCCTGCCACATGGCAGGGGCCACATAAACCCTGGATGTTATCGTTCTCATCATCATCTTCATTGTTGTCACCGTGACTGTCACGAGCAGATCGGCTGGAACACAAAGGGCCCAGGAAAAGGCTGGTTTTGTGGAGCTGCTGGTGGTGACCGGCGTTTTCTGGACTCTTGGGCCCAAACAGCCAAGCTTCAGGAGGATGCTCCCGTGTCCCCCCTCTCTTTACTGAGGGCTGGACCCCAGGGCAGAGTTTTCACTTTTCATACATTGAAATACGGCCCGGGGAAGACCCAGCATGGGATTCTTTGGGGCTACCAGTAGCAGTGTGGGTGGAGAAATGGGCAGAGGAAGACGGAGGGAAATGGCAGCCAAAGTGAGATGGCACACAGGCTGACTCACAGAAGTGAGCTACGTCAGGAAGTACCGAGTTCAAATCCAGCCTCAGATACTTACTAGTTGGATGAGATTGGGCACATCAATTAATCTCTTTGTCTCAGTTTTCCCTTCTGTAAAATGGGGATAATAATAGCACAACCTCCCAAGGTTGTAGTGAGGATCAGGTGAGATGATATTTATTAAGCAGTGAGCCCAGCACTATATAAATGCTAGCCAAAAATAATTAGAGTCATAATATTATTATACAAGGACAAGGAATACTGCTGAAAATTTGGTTCTAATATGTCTTTCTTTTTCTTTTGTTTGCTTTTGTGAAAAAATCTGGGTTAAGTGACTTGCCCCCCCCCCATTACACTTCTAGTAAATGTCAACTCAGGTCCTCCTGGCTCCATCTGCCTGCCCTTTCTACACTGTCTGCAGCACAAATCTTATGGATCAGCAGTTAATGGTCAGTGAAATAACCTACAAACCACAGGGAGAGGTCCTGAGAAAAAAGAAATGCTTTTCCGTTTGGGGATCGTAGGCCCTTTTGGCTCTCCAGCAAAACTCAGGGCTTACTTCTCAGAATATGACTTTTATATTCTTAAAACAAAAGGCAGTGGTTTGCAAAGGAAACTATATTGAAATAAAGATGTAATTTTTCCCATCCAAGTTTGTAGATTCCCTGAAATCGGTCCCAAGGATCCATATCACACAGAATCCTCAATTGATCCACAGTATTGATCAAACTTCTGTCACGTACTGAGGAGGCAAATACGGTGAATGAAAGGATCCTTCCTCGTTACTGCGTCCAGTCTGTATTAACAGGCCGAATCCCTTCTCTGTGATCCATTCACTCCAGTCCTTCCATTACAGGATGGCCTTGGAGCCACCATAGAAAAAATCAGAAAACATCTGCATTTGATGGAGAGACAGAGGACCGTGGTTGGATTGGCAGGGCTGCCATGTGTGACCTGGAGCAACGGAGGACACAGAACTCCAAAACCAAACAAAACCAAGAAAAGAAAGCCTGTTATGGAGACAGACCACGGGCTGGAAGGGCGAACACGGCCAGCCTGGCCCTCCTACTGTGGGCCCCTCACTTGCCCCCGGGGCTCCCCGAGAAGGATGATGGTCAGACGCTGACACAGGGATACCACCAGTCTGGGCAAGCAGAAGCAGCTGGACCCATAGCTGTGAGCAAAGCACTATTGAGGGTCTCCGCTGGAAGCCTCCTACAGACCTGGGGGGCTTCCTTTCTAGTCTGGAAACCCCGGAGAAGTTGCCAATGGAACGTGGCCTGGACGAGTCGTCCTGGAGATCACTGAGCTCAGCTTAGCAAGGCCATTTTTAGTAAAAAGGTCTTTGGGGATGAATTTTTAAAAACTGCACTGAACTTTAATGAGAACCACGCAGCTGAGACCTGATGTGCTGGTGATCAGGAAGTTTAAATGCAATTAGTAGCAAGTGTAATAACTGCTTTTTTTTTTTTTTTAACTAGATTTTGCTTTACACAAAAAGTGCCCCAAATTGTATAAAGGATCACGGGCTCAGAGAAGTGGCTGGAAAGGAATGAGAGGCCATCTGGTCCATGCCCCTCATTTTACAGATGAGAGAGTGAGAGATTTTCCCAGACAGAATGAGAATTGGAGGCAGGATTGAATCCAAGACTATTCCGAACTCTCCAATTGGGAGGCTGGACATCACCAGCCAGCGGCAGTTATCCCAGTCAGTGCACAGCTGGAAAGTGCTGGTGCCATATCTAAGGGGGGCATTGACAGGCCAAAGACCCAGCTCGATGAGAAGCCCCTTGTCAAGCAGCCCAGAAGGTTCAGAGGGCCATGGCAGCTCTCTTCAGAAATTAGAAAGGGAAAGTCCAAAGGGGCACAGATGAGGTGGCCTCTTTGCCCCCAAAGGGCAACATCAGGAACAATAGGTGATTAGTCAATCACTCTGTCCACAAGCATTAAGAACCTACTGTGTGCTAAGCCCAGGAGATGCAAAGAAAGGCTAAAGTAGGTTCTGCTTTCATATTCTAATAGAGGAGACAACATGTTAATAACTAAGCTTATATCACTCCATCATCAAGCAAGCATTAAGATCCTACTATGTGCTAAATCCAAGAAATGCAAAGGAAGGCTGAAGCAGGTCCTGCTTTCATATTGTAATGGGGAAGACAACATGTTAACAACTAAGCTTGTATCACTCCATCATCAAGCATTAAGATCCTACTATGTGCTAAGCCCAGAAGATGCAAAGAAAGACTAGAACAGGTCCTCCTTTCACATTCTAATAGGGGAGAGAACATAATAATAACTAAGCTTATATCACTCCATCAGCAAGCATTAAGAACATCATCATAATAATAACATAATGCAAACTTTTGCTTTCATATTATAATGGGGGAGACAACATGTTCTAAATGTTCTAAAAATACTCCCCAAGCCCAGAAGTCACTGCAAGGAGGAAACAGACTATTGGATTTCACAGCACAAGAGATGCCCCCGTAATCAAGTACCACACAAACATTAGCAAAGATGGCGCAATCCTGGGCACGTGTTCCTTTGGTCATAGCTACCTCTAAGCAACGAAGTCCACAAAGCACTAGGACACAGTTCCCGGTTATGGTTCCCAGCGTAACCTCCACAAAACTCAGGCTTTAGTAGCCTGTCTGTCTGCTTCCTAGCTCCAATGGAGTGGCTGGCTCTCTAAACACAGCTCTGTTACTATTGTAATGGAGAATACAAATAATTAATCCATTAGCTTATTTCCTTCACAATTAGGTCTTTAGTTTTGTTTTAAAGAAAATCTCAAAATGATTCTGGTCTAGAAAACCCTGCCATATGTGGCTCTATGCAAAGGCAGCGGCACAAAGATCTGAGTTTAAGTATATAGCAAGGGAAGGATGGAGTGGAAATCTGTATCATTTCCAGTCCTAATCTCTCTCCTGATCACCCGTCCACATCACCAACCGCCTTGCTGCCCTGTAGACTTCTGGAGCTGAATATCTTGTAGAACTCCACTATTTCCAAAAACAGAAATTTATCATCTTTGGTCTCCAACCCTCTCCTTTTCCAAACTCCTCACCATGATGTCAGTCAAAGCTCCTTCTAAAGTTCAAAGCCATTGCCGATTCATCTTGGCCCTCTTCCCACAGATCTGATCCATTGCTCCTGGTCCTTTCTGCCTTTACAAAATATCTCACGTGGGTCTCCTCTGCGTGCATGGAGCTAGAACTCTAAATCAGGCCCTATCGGGGCAGCTAGGTGGCGCAGTGGATAGAGCACCAGCCCTGAAGTCAGGAGGACCTGAGTTCAAATCTGGTCTCAGACACGGAACAGCTGTGTGACCCTGGGCAAGTCACTTAACCCCAATTGCCTCAGCAAAAAATCAATCAATCAATCAATCAATCAGGCCCTATCTCCTCCCTTCTGGACCAGTCTAAAGGCCTTCTAATCGTCCTCCACAGCCTCCATCTCTCTCCCATCCAGTATCTCCTCCCTGAAGTTCCCAGAGTGACTTTCCTGAAGCACAAGTGTACTTAGTCTCTTTCTTACGCACAGCAGCAGCCCTAGCACATATACTGAATAATCCTAAAAGGTATTGTTGGAATAAAGAGCAAAGTCCATATTTTTGAGGCGAGATTTTTAAGGTTGCAATGACATCCAAGACTTTTAGCTGGAAACTGAGCCCAAACTTTCCACAAATCCTCTCTCGCCATCTTGCTGGAAGAAGCACCAGGAGTCCCAGAATGACCCAATGGCTCATGCTTATTTGACTTTATCGAACAAGCAATCTTTTAAGTGTCCAATACTTGCCAAACACTCTGCTAGGGGCTAGGGATATAAAGTGTCTCCCCCAAAATAAAACAAAAAAGAAGGAGCCCTGGGCTTCCAGGGGCTTCTGTCCACCTCTACATAAAAACCACCATTTTTCCTGAGATACAATAACAGACAGACAGACAGAGATGGTAGCAGCAGACCAAGACAAACAGCAGATGTTATTAGCTATGAACCTTCAAATTTGCCTCTTTTTTGTTCTTAATAAGAGCAACCACAAAAAACAGCTGTCCATATATGGAATTTCATTTCACAACTAAATTAGCAGCAATAATAACTCTGAACATGGTAAAGAAAAAATAATGAGAATTACAGCTCAATCTATGATTTTTGTTTCATTTTATGAGTCAAATTATATCCCTGTGCAATAGCAACATGGAAATTCTCTGTCATTAGAACTCGGGAACTTATATTATCCCGGAGGATTAGTTTAGTTGCACAGATTCTAACTGGAATCAGCATGTTGATAACATATCTCTATAAATGCGTAACATGCATCTGATTATCCAAATGCAGAGAGACCTGGAGCGTATCCCACAATGCATGTTCAAACCTATGCATTGGATTATATTGCAATCTATTCCTACACATGCAGTTCTGCATTTATGCATGTTCTATACATGGGCTGGGAAGGGATGGACAGGCCAATGGCAGGGGTGCTGAGAGTGAGCAGATTGGTTCCGGCACAAGGAGCCAAGGAGAAGCTTTATCGGAGTCGTTTCTAACTGCGTTTGCTAAGGAACTGGTCCACTTGATAGCAACCAGTCTTCTCCCTGACTTTGGAGCTAGATGTCCCAATGACTCAGGGTGGTTGAGTTGGAGCTCATTGGAAAGGCCAAGGGCCAGCATGTCCACCATCTGTCTTTCCTTTGTAGGGTGGGGAGGAGATAGGACTCCTAGCAATCTAGAGGATTTGGTGGGGGATGCCCTTCTCCTTCCACCTTCCTACCCTCCTTGTCAGAGAAAGGCAGGAAAAGTATTGAAAGAAGTGAGACATGCTATGAAGCATGGGAAAGTAGCCTTTGCGTCAAGAGTTATCGATATCTGCTTTTTTCCCCCAGTCCTTTGATTTTTCCCAAGATTTTTCCCAACCTTTAGATTACTTTCAGATATCTTGAGAATCAGTAATTTAATTCTTCAAAACTGTGTTTTCTCTAGCTCTGATCTCCTTTAGGAACACTTGACATAGTCCCGCTGGTCTCTCCATCCCAAATGTCTTTAGTGGAATTAAGCATGGTATAGTCCAGCTGATCTTCCCATTCCCGTTTTCTTTAATGGAATTATTTTTTCCTCATGTAGCACTCTTCTTTTGGAGTTCCAATGTGGTGGCTCCATTGTCATTGAGTCCGTTGAAGAAATCTTGGATCTTTTTGATTTTTCACACATTTGTTATCCCCTTTCTGATTTTATTCCTAAATAATTTCGGGTTGACTTGACATAATTGATTTTTCCTCTATTTTTTTTCTGGAAAACTCCCTTTCCCTCCTTTGATTCTCACTTTCTGTGGAATAATGCTGCCTGTGATGTTCCACAATTTTCCTCCCTGAGAGTCTATCAGCAAGCTTATATTAAGAACGAGTGGTAGCCTTGTTCCTTGTTCCTCACTTTGGCAAGGAAATCTGACCAGGAGTTTCTAAGCTCTTTTGTTCTGCAGACGTTGAGCAAAATCACATTTAATCAGGTAACGGTGGGAATCCGTGATGATTCCTCCGTGCACGTGGGGGGAGGAGGGTTTTTATGCATTTTCCAATTTTGAACCTCAAGAAAGTGTTTACATGGGTAAAGATCAGGGGGCCACAACTGGATTCACTCTCTTTTTCCTCAGATTGCAGCCAGCTCTCGCGGCTTCTATCAAGGTTGAGGGGGTCAGCAGGGATGCACTTTCCTGCCAGATTCCCCTCATTCTCCCTCCCACCCCACTCCCTTCCCCCTCCACCCCCCAGTCTGGTTCTCTTCTGTAATGGTCCCAGACCTACATGGGTAACAAAAGGTCTGCAGGGAAGCCATGGCTTTCTCCATTTCCTTGTTGGTCATTAGATAAGGACCTCCCATTGCAAGTAAAAACAGCTGAGTGCCTTGGACAAGGGCTCCGAGCCAAGCTGTGATTTCCCAGGGCGAGGCTCCCAATCCATGGCCTTCCTCTAGCAGATTCTCGGACCACGGACTGGGGCATGGGAAAACTGAAGGATTCTGGGCTCACTTGGCTGGGCAATGGCAGGAGACCAGCTGGCAGCCAGCATCTGCGCAGTCCCAGGCCAGATCTCCCTCCACTAGAGCAGGAGGTCTGGCTGGAGGAATAGGAATTGGGACAGATGGGTAACTTTACCACCATACAGGGCTTCCCAGTGAGGATGTCCCCTGTATGGCTACCACCTTTCCTTATAATTTAGGGAAGTTACCGAGCCTTTGAGAACTTAAATGGCCTCCCAAGGTGTGTCTCAGAGGAGGGACCAGCCATCTCTGCCTTCAGAGCCAGCTCCCTTTCCACTACACCTGCTGCCCCTTCCTATTTATAATAAACCAGGATTCCCTGAGTTCTTGAGTGTATTGATGAATTCATTATCAAAGTTAATGCTAGGCTAACTGTACAATTATAGACAGCCTGAAGCCAGGGGGGACCTCAGCCCTCCTCTCTGTCCCGGACCGCCCCCATCACTGCAAGGGCAGGAGGAGGCTTCCCCGAGCCGAGACAGTTTTGCATTTGTCTTCATTTCTTGGGTGACCGGGGCTAAAGAAATCATGCACCAGCAGCCGACCTTTCAGCCGGGGATCCGGGGATCAGAGACTGGGAGGGGGGAGGAAACCCGGGGGCTATCTAGTCATTCTACAGAAAAGGACACTGAGGTCCAGAGGGGTTGAGTAGCCTGTTCCAGATCATGCAAAAGGAAGCAGAAGCTAGATCTGCTCCTGAGCAGGAATAACAGTGCAATCTGGCCCCAAGTCCTGTTCCTCCCAGCAGCCCTAGGGGACGCCTGGGAAACGGACATCGTGGACTGCTGGACCAGAGCAAAGCCTGGCAAGTTTTAGAATGGTGTCGCCTGAGACATTAGGCGGGACATTAAGGGGCAGAGGACCTCAGAGAGGCAGGGGAAGGGGCCGCTGGCCCGGGGTCCCCCGGGGAGGAGGCAACGGGAGGCTCCCTTCTTGCCACGGACCAGCATGTCTCCCCACCTTTGTGCTCATCTTTACAAGTCCCCAGTGTGTCCATGTGGGCATGAAGCATCTCTCGTCAGACTCACCAGTTTTAAAGAACTAGAATACACTTGGTCGATCACAACACAGGATCCGTGGTTCGCTTTCGGAGCAACTGGAGGATGAGGAGATAGCACGGGCATGTAATGTTCAACCACCCGCCGTGAGCGCCCAACCTGGAAGAGAAGAGTGCACCGGGTGAGCAGCGCTGCCAGAGCCGGCCCCGCCACAAGCCGGGATCTGGGACTCGGCCCCGCCACAAGCCCGGGTCTGAGACCTGGCCCCGCCACAAGCCCAGGGCTGGGAGCTGGCCCCGCCACAAGCCCAGGATCCGGGGCCCGGCCCCACCACAAGCTGGGATCTGGGACCTGGCCCCGCCACAAGCCCAGGGCTGGGAGCCAGCCCTGCCACAAGCCCGGATCTGGGACCTGGCCAGTGCCTGAGCGCTCTTGAAGGGCTTTCCTCCTTGGTTCCAAGACCTCGCAGTTTTATTCTTTGCAGACACTCTCACTTGTCACACTTATGCCCCATCTTTTCTAGGGGTTCACATCCATTAGGTCATTTCCCCAAAGTGAGAGGAAGCCACAAAGGGCATTTCAGCATCCCCTTGATCCTGCCTCACCAGGATGAGCTGAAAGAGCCAACGGCGGCCTTGGGAGGAGCCAAGAGCCAGCTCTGCCAGGTCTGGGACTGATGGGGCGCCCTGGAGCTGGGAGAAAAGGGCCCATGGGATGCTCCCTGACTCCAGATCTGGGGGAGTGGGGAGGGCAGGAGTGACCCGGCAGGTGTCCTGCAAGGAGACTGAGCTGGAGGCAGAAAGAACTGCTAGCAAGGTAATGGGAAAGAGGCACCTGGACCAGCCTTGGAGGAGCCAGAGGGGAGGAGACAAAAGGAGGGAGGAGGGAGGAGGATGGGGGGCAGTTACCTCTGGAGGGGAAGTCAGATCCTAAGGTCTGACAACTAATTGGGCCTGGGGGTGAGGAAGTGACAAACCGGGAGGACTCTGTGGCTCCCATCCCCCCCCCATGCCTGTCCTCCTCCTGCCTTCTCAGGCAGACACATGGGAGCAGCTTCTCCCGGATCCTCCCTGACTGTGCTCCGCTTGTCACTTCCCCTCTTCATTTTCAGTATGGATCCCCTGGCTCTGGCCCTAAGGCCCACGAACCCTAGCACTCTCAGACTTGGGACAGACCCTTCCCTTCCTCCACCGTTCCCTCCGCGAGCTCTGACCTCGCCTCTGCCAGCCAAAGAAGCCATCTACACAAGCGGCCCCACTTCCTCAACTCAAGCCCCCAGAATCCGGCTTCTCGGCCATGATGCTGCCCTCCCCGGGTGCCCCCGTCCTCAGGCTCCAGCCCTTGGGCGTTTCTCATCCTCGCCCTCCTTGGCCCCTCTGAGCGTCGGCCAGCCCCCGGGGTCTCTGTCCTGGGCTTTCATGACGTCACTCCTGCGGGACTCTCCTTCCTCCCTGGCCCCTCCTCATCTTCCTCCTCGTGCTCTCAGCCATCTCTCCCCCATTCAGATTTCAGCTCAGTTCAGAGGCCTCCGAGACTGCAACGTGGCTCCCTTCTCTCGAACCTGTCCCGGCCTGGGACGTCCTGCTGGGGAGCCCCCTCCCCTTCACCTCCAAGCCCCTTCATCACCTGCTTGGCTTTCTCTGCCTGCCCCCCCCCCAAGCCTTTGCCAAGATTGGTCAGTTCTAACTTCTGTCTCTCACAGACATCGTCTTCTCAGGGCTCACACGTCCCCCCCCCGGCTCACACATCCCCCCCCGGCTCACACGCCCCCCCCCGGCACACCCCCCCGGCTCACACATCCCCCCCCGGCTCACACATCCTCCCTCAGCTCACACGTCCTCCCTCCAGCTCACACATCCTCCCTCAGCTCACACATCCTCCCTCCAGCTCACACACGTCCCCCCCCCCCCGGCTCGCCCCCCCCCCCCCCGGCACACACACCCCCCCCGGCTCACACGTCCTGGACCTCTCCAAGGACAGCTGCACTAAAAACCTCCCCCCTGGTGCCCTCCACCACATGGCTGCCAAGCTGGCACCCCTTAACTTAGGAGAAGTCTCTGGACCAGAAGCCTCTGCGCTGCGGCTGCCCTGAGGGGACAAGCTCCTTGGTGGCCGCCAGGCCCCTTCACAATCTGGCCCCAGACTCTTCCAGGCTTCCTGCACACAATTTGGGCTCCTCCCTGCCGCTTCTGCCTCAGCAAACTTTCTTTTTCCGGACAGAATCAGATCCGGAGCAGCCTCTGCCCTTCACTGCCTCTACTTTGGAAGGATCGCTTCAGCAAGTGGGATATTTGCTGAGCTTTGGGGCGAGTGTCCAGGTAACGGAAATCCCCCATCACGACGCATCCTCCTCCTGCCCCGAGTGTGTGACGTTCCTTCCCTCTAGTTGGTCCCTGCCCTGGCCCTCCAAGAGCACCATTTCCATTCCTAAGGCCAGTGATCCTCACCATGCTTCTCCCGACAGATCCTGCCGGGACTCACAACATCAGCTACCGAAATACTATGGGCGAAGACGTGCTCCTTCCACTCTTGTCCCAGAAGAGAACGGAAAACTGAGAAATGCCGCTAGGTCTGTCACATCCCCCGTCTTTCTGCCGCTTCCTTTCCAGCGTGAGGCGAAAATGCTATCAGAACGATCGCACGCCAGGCTCCCACAGTCCTCTTTTCTCTCTGGCTGCAGGGCTCTTGACTGTTTGGTGAGGCAACACTGCTTGGAATCTTCGGCTGCTTTGTGATGTTCATGTTCAGTGAGTTTAGGCTCTACTCTAGGGTTGCCCTTGGCTGCCTTGCGGGGCAGGGGCTGGTGGGAGAAGAACAACTACAGGTTACCCGGGGGGTCTTTCCTTGTGGGAGCCACTGCCCACATAGGCAGCAGGCTTCTCCAGAGATGGATTACCAGTGTCGTTACTTTGATCCAATTCCCTTTTTCAAAGGCGGTACATTGTTTCCAGAGTTCTAGTATGAGCTCCGGTAATGGCATACGATATCTTGTGTGACATGCGAGCGTGGCCGCCATTTTCCCCTTCACCTTAATAGTCGGCAGGAATCCCCACAGATGACTCAGAAAACTACAGCTCCACGTGAAAGTGTTTATTCTCCGCCTTTTCCGAACATCAACTCGTTTCCTCTGTGTGTAATGCCGCCTCATACTCCATGCCTTCTTGGAGAATATACTCAAGGTATTTAGGCATGAAGCTATGAGTGGCTCGTCAGCCTTTGTCCCCTGATTTCTTGACCTTAAGTTGTATTTTTCATATTTTCCCATAGTCCGTTTTGCCTTCCTGTGCCAGGCTTGATTTTTCACTGTATCAAGGCATATGTTGACTCAAATCTCTACTTCTTAATCCATGACAAGTATTTCTGTAAAATACAATAAACCTTCCCCGTGACCTACTTCTTAGGCTTGGTAGAAGTATTACAAAGAGAAATGGCCTAGCAGCCCATAAAATAATATTTACTTTGGGGACCCTTTGAAAGAAACCTACACTCTCTTATTTGCTTCTGCAAAGATAACCTGTAAGTCATCCTTACATTTGTCCATCACTTCTTTATGTTTTATTGATAATTTTATTGATAAAATCAACATGAATACTGTTGGATTCTCACGAGGCTGAAATTCCTTGGTCACTGGACAAAGATCTCACACTGAAAAGAACCCTTTCTGAAATGAACTTTTAACAATCGGTCAAAGAACTCTGGGATTGGTTGATAATACCCTTGGTCCCCTTTTCCATCTCTCTGCAAGGAGAAAGTGAAGGGCAGCCACTCGTTGCCATCAGCTTAAAGGCTGGTTGCTTGGCTGTTGTCCAAGTTGTCGGCTGTTACTTCACCATTTGCTGTAATCGGGGGTTCCCCATAGGGATGGTGTGGGGCTGGTTGATGGAGGACCAGTGTTTGCTTGGTGTTAATTCTTAGACTAAAATTAGCACAAGAAGCAGAGACCTGGTCCATCCTTTGTTGCATCTCAGCTTCAGAGGCTGCATTAAGGGCACAATCATCTGCAAACAACCTTCCCTCCATCTTCCTCTTGGCTCGTAGCCTTTTCAAGTTGAAGAATTTATCATCAGTGTGGTGGCTGACTTTGACTCCTTATTTTTCCTCATTGAAGGCTTCTGATATAATCTTCCATAAGCCCTCACGACTGACAGCATCAAAGGCCTTGGTCAGATCTACATCTTGACCTCTGCTGTTCTTCTGGCATTTTTCCTGGAGACCATATTAACTGCTCCTCGGCCCCTCTGAAGCCACACTGGCTCTTAGATAGATGGTCTTCTTCCTACGTGGAGGGCCAACTTACTAAGGAGGACTCTGACACGAATTTTGTCAGCAATAATGGAGACCCTCCCCCTGTGATTCACAGGACAATCTATCCCTTGCCTTTAGAAAGATGGACAATGGAGACATCCTTGAACTCCTGGGTCATAACTTCCTCTTGACATATAATCTGGAAAATTTCAGTCAGTTTTGTATGAGCAATGGACCCACAAATTCTAAATCTCAGCTGGAATAGAATCAGTCCCCGGCTCTTTGTAACAGAAAGTAGCCTGATAGCTTTTAAAATCTCCTTCAGTTGCAACTTCAGCTAGGGAGTGAATGATTTCAACTTGAGATAAACAGTCAATAGCTTCAGCATTGATTGATGACAGTCTGTTGAGAACACTCTGGAAGTGTCCAATCCATCTCTTTAGGACCATGCCCTTATCACTGATCAGTGTGGCTCCATCAGCACTGAGTACTTTAGATGCACTGTAGGCCTTTGGCCCATAAATAGTTTCCAATGCATCACGAAAAAGCTTTGGATTATTGCTATCAGCATAAAACTGGATTTTATCTACTTTCTTACTGAGCCAAGTAAATCTCTCTTCAATTGTACTTTAATTCTGATGAAACTGAACACTACCTTCTTAGAGATGGAGGAACTATCCTGCTGGTAGAGTCTGTGGAGTTCTCGTTTTTTCATTTAGCAGCTTCTGAATTTCCCTATCATTTTCATCAAACCAGCCTTGATGTTTGCAAGTGTTCTGATCCAGATGAGCAAATGCAGTGCTAAACACCCAACTGAAAGCTTCCCATTTCTTTTATGCTCCACTGTGGTCAACTTTGTGTTAGCTCAACTTATCCTCCAAGTTGGCAACAAACTGCTCCCTCTCAGAGAAGAACTAATCTGTTGGCATTAATTCTTTTAGTAGTCTTTTTGCCTTGGGGCCACATATTCAGCTTAGAGAAGAAACAGCTATGATCAGTCCCACACTCTGCACCACACATTGCCTTCACCACTCTCACATCCTGTCTGTCTCTTTTCCTCAAAATCACATGGTCTATTAAATGCTAGTGTTTGCTACGAGGGTGCATTCATAAAGTTGTATTGAGTTTAGGGAATAGAATAAAGTGTTGGTTAAATACACCTCATCTACTGGCAATGAGCCCCTGCACTTAGCTCAACCATGAAGAATGGACAATCTCGTGTTGGGTGCACATTCATAGACTTCTCCAAGACGCCTTTACTAATCTTCTTGAATTCTAGTGCCTTCCCTATGTTGACCATTTCCTGTCTCGATCTTGTTTATATGTAGTTGCTTCCATGCTGTTTCCCACCTTACACCATGAGTTCCTTTTTGGGCACAGTACCTAACACATAGTAGTACATAGTAGATGTTTATTGACTTGACCTTGGAAGAACTTATCAGACCATGTGATTGACTAACCAGTCTGCAAAAATCTCTCTCTGTTAAGTGGTCATTCAGGTAATTAGTACTGAGTTAGGATTTAAGCCCAGGACTCCTCTTTTTCCAAATCCAGTACTCTGAGATATGCAATATCTCTTCAACATCATGTCTTAAAAGGATCAAACTTGGGATGTTTTCCTTGGTGAAAAAAGTTCCAAGGACAAAAAAGATAGTGAGTTCCTTGTCACTAATGAACTACAAGGGGATAATTTTCAAGCACGTGACAAAGGGATTCCTGCTACAGGGCAGGATCACCAAAATGATCACTAAAGTTCTTTCCAAATCTAAGAATTGATGATTCTAGACTATGACACTGATCACTGAACTGATCCCTATCACGAACATGTAGATGGAATTTTACCTGTCCAGCCCTTGACTCAATGAGGCAGAGTATCAAATAATAACAGTAGCTACCCTTCATAGAATGCTCAGTTGCCCAAATGCTTGGTTGACATATGTCATGTCATCTCATGCTCACAACCATCCTAAGAGAAAAGGGCCCTTACTGTTCCTATTAGACAGATATGGAGACTGAAACAGAGAAGGATTAAGAGTTTCTTATGGTCATAGGGCTAGGAGACAAGATTCTATCTCAGTTCCTTGTGTTTCCAAATCCAACATTTTAGCAATACCACCTAGTGCCCCAAATTCAGCCACAAACACCAGCCCTGGACAAGACAGGCAAGGAGTAAGTAAAGAACCAGGGCTGAAACTCAGGTCTTCCTCAACTCATCTTTCTCCATCCCTCCATCTGATCAGTCTTCAAAGCCTGCCCATCTAAGTCTCTCCCATGTGCCTCCTTCTCAACACACCCCTCATCACCTCCCACCTGAACTACCTAAGGCAGTCTCCTCATTGGTTCTGTGCTTTCCATTTCTTCTCTCTCCAATCCATCTTTCACACAGCAAACAAAATCACCTTCCCCAGCCCCAGGTCTAACCCGTCTGTTCTGCATTTCAAAACCATCCCAAACAAATCCCTTAGTCCAAGATATCTACACTGACTCCAATGGATTTCTCTCTAGTCTTGTCTGCCTTGCTCCCTTCCCAATGCCCATAGCCAAACTGGTTGAGAGAGGCTCTCCAAAATGTATTGTAAAGCCATCCCTGGATACCTGGAGTACCCTCCCTCTGTCTCTGATTCTCAGAAAGCACATGGTCCTCTAAAGCAGCTCCTCTGTCAGCATCTCCAGGGAGTTTCCCCTCCTCAAACTATCTTACTACATTTATTTGTGTACAAGTTGTATCTGATCAATAGAATGGCAGTTCCTTTAGAACAGCCATGATCTGTTTTGTTTTTGTCTTTGGTCTAGGAAGGGACCTCAGTCACAAAACAGATTTAATAGATGTGGATTGAATTGAATTGGACAACATAAAATCCCATTGTACTGAAGCCTTTCAAATGTGCCTTCCTTTACTAATCTTTCTCCCAGAGTTTCTGGCAACAATATTAAAAGTGAAAGATAGAAGAAGAGATGGAAAAGAGAAAAAAAACAAAGAGAAGGAAAAGAAGGGAAAGGAAAAAGAAAAGAAAAAGGAGAAAAAGATTAATAATATATGAGAAATGGTATCTCAAAAAAAATAGCATCCCAATTAGAAGAAACCTCACAACTCACCAAGTCCAACTCGTAACTACATAGGAAATCCCTGAAAAGAAGTCATCCAAACTTCACTTAAAGCCTTCATGTAATGTAGAGGAAGGGCAAAGCGCTATCTCTTTCTACTTTGGGGCAGCTCTACGTGATGGGGTCTTAACATAGTCTTTCTGTTCCTTTCCTTCACAGCTTCTAATTTCACCCTCAGAGGTCCAATGGAATAAGTCATATCCCTTTTCCATGGAAGAATCCTTTCAATATTTGAAAAGTTATTTATCATGATCCCTCTTCCTTCAGCCACTGCTTGGTCTTCTCCTCTTCATTCTAAAGACCCCCAACTTCTTCCAGTTGTTCTTATACACTAAGATCTAGATACCAAAAACTGAGTGTACAGGAAAATAAGGAGGCTGGTCTCTAATTTTAGGTGAATATTCCAAGTGCTTTTTTGGCTACTGCATTCAAATAACTGAAAAAAAAGCATCCAAGAGTGAAATGGGTTGTCCCAGCCAAGAGGCTCCTTTCCCCTCACTGGAGGTCTTAGGGCCAAAGCTATATGACCACTTTGGAGGGTCTTGACAGACTTGACTTGTGGTCTCTGCTGTTCCTTTTGTCAGTCCATAAAATCTCCTGATCTTTCACAGATGAAATGCTCTCTAGGTACATTTTCCCCCATCATGTACTTGTGAAGTTAACTTCTTGATCCTTAGTGTAGGACTTTGCATTTATTCCCATTAAATACTATTCTCCTTAGATGTGACCCAATGTTGTAGCCTTTGGAGAGCTGTTCATCTCAGTTCTCTCTCTCAAGAGGTGTCGACTTCAGCTTTATATCATTAACAAATTACTATCCTGGTTTCTCTAACTTTATTCCAGTCGTCGGTGAATGGTGTGGTCCAAAAACACCAAAGATCCTTAGGGTGCTCCATCAGATTCCCCCTTTCCTTATGTAATTATTCAATTCAAATCAAGAAACATTTATGGAGGGTTGAAATTTGCAGCAACGTGTGAGGGGAAACAAGACAAAATAAATACAGAGCGATGTGGGGGCATCAGTAAGGGAAAGAAGTCAACATGTCATAAAGGGAGACAGGGGCTGACTCCTAGAGGCACCCGGGCAAGACTACAGAGGAGGAAGATGAGAGTCCATGGACGGGGAAGTGACTGCAGACTGCTGTGGCTGGACGAGGGTTAGGTTAGCCCCTGGGATCTAAGTCCACTCTTTCATGTCATAAATGAGGAAACAGAAATACTGAAAATGCTTTCTTCTTTCCATTTTAGTGATTTACACACGAGAAGGAGGCTCCGATCTGGGGGCTGCGAATGTCCTCAGTCTTGGGACTCACACGATGCTCCTGCCTGCCTGCAGAAGCCTCAGACCTGCATCCAGTATGAAACCTGTGGCTGAGTCAGCCCGGCCGAAGCCGACGGGAACCTCGGACACTTCTGGGGGCTGCTCATGCCAGAATCCTGCACGGAACTTGCCACCCAAGGGTCCTGACCCAAAGGACGTCATGGAAGACGTTTGCTGGATACAGCATTCCCCTAATTTAGCAGGCGACTCTCCTGCCAACCAGACAACGAGGTGAGTTCTCCATGAGAACACGAACCCTTCCCGAGCACTGATTCCTTCTCCCTGCCTTCATTGGCCAGCCCTTGGCTAAAACCTCCTAGTGTCCACTCAAGATCACCGATCTAAAACGGCAAATTTGATTCTCTTCTCCTTATTGACTTTTCTCTTATGTGAGGCTGTCTTGGCTACTGAAAGGTTCTTGATAAAATAAGTGAGTTCCCACCATTCTAGGCACATCAGCAAATGCACTGATAGTTCCTTTTTAAAGAATTTTATAATATTTCCAACAAAATGTCAAAATTACAACTTGCAAACGTTTCTGATGGTTTAAGAATGCTGGAGGGATCTCAGGCTCCTACCAAATGTTCAGTGAAACGTTCGCAACAATGCCTTTGGATCTTGTCTCTCTAAGTCAGGCTGGAAGATCAAGAGCTGGCCTGGCCATAAAACTAACGGGGTTTAACTCCCCCCTCCCCAACGTATATGTCCATATGGGCAAACACGAGCTTCTCAGTGTTGTAAGCAGCTCTCTAAGCCTCTAGAGAGGTACTGACCTGCCCTGGGAATAGGCGCTTCCTCCCTGAGGGTTCCCTACAGTCATAAAACCACAACTAGAGTCTCTGTCCGATTCCCACCAGTTAGGACTAAGAAGGGATTTGGGGGTTATGGGGGTCCCATAATGAGAAGTCCCTCCAACAGCCCAGGCAATCTGGGGAGCAGGTCACATCAGTCACGCACTGAGAGGAAAGCCCCCTCCACTTCAGCCCTGGCACTGCCGGCCACCCTGGAGCCAGGGCACAAGAGGGGCTCCCCAAGTCTGCCAGTCATTACCTTGACTCTCTGCACGCGTTCCTTCTGAGCAGTGGCCTCCAGTCGCCTCTTGAGCTCCATTTGGTAGTTGTGCTAAACAGGAGGGGCAGGGAAGGGAGAGAAATGTCCATGAGGAAATCCCACCAGACGTGACTCTGTCACAGAACTCTCCTCTCAAGTGACCCCAGTCCTTAAGAGGATAAAGATCCAAGTGCAACCTGGAAAATCCCTGATTCAAGTTTTAGGATGTTTTTATT
This sequence comes from Myrmecobius fasciatus, assembly GCA_023553655.1. Classification (NCBI taxonomy): domain Eukaryota; kingdom Metazoa; phylum Chordata; class Mammalia; order Dasyuromorphia; family Myrmecobiidae; genus Myrmecobius; species Myrmecobius fasciatus. The sequence goes on along the minus strand of JAJPUD010004731.1, from coordinate 118,310 downwards.
TTCTGTTCTTTTAACCATCTTTTTGATAATATACATACGTGTGGGGTGGGGTGTCGAGAGGGAGAGAGAGGAAGAAAAACACAGACAAACAGACAGAGAGGGAGAGAAAGGGAAACAGAGGGAGGGAAAGAGAGGGGGGGAAACTGGGGGAGAGACAGACACATGGATAGATGGAGAGAGTAACATGGACAGACATGGGGGAGAGAGAGAGAGAGAAGGATGAAATGAGGGAGGGAGGGATAGAAGGAGGGAGGGAAGAAGGGAGGGGAGAGAGAGAGAGAGAGAGAGAGAGAGAGGGAGAGGAGAAGAAGCAGGAGGAGGAGGAGGAGGAAGAGGAGGGAGGGAGAGAGTACATAGACATAGACACAAAGAGAGATAGAGGGAGGGAGAGACAGAGATAGAAACAGAGGCAGAAAGAGTAAGATAGAGGGAGAGAGAGACAGAGAGAGAGACAAAGAGGGATGTAGGGAGGGAGGAAGGGAGGGAGAGGGAAAAAAACAGAGAGAAGGAAAGGTAGGGAGAGAAAGCAAGAGGGTTTTTCTGCAATTTATAGTCTCAGAGAGCTGCTAAAGCACTGAAAGTTTAAGTCATTGGCCCCGGGTCACAGTCAACATGTCAAACTTTTAGTTACTAAACTGCTGCTTCTCCTAAAAAGACACAGAGACACAGAGATGGGGAGAGAAATTTGAAGGCAGCCCAGTGATGGAGAAGGCAGAGATGGAGATCCTGGTTCAAATTCACACATGTGTATGTTTATTTAAGCAGACATTTACGAGGTACTCTCTGTGTGCTGGGTACCATGCCCAGTGCTGAGCGTGCAAGGACCCAAGTGGGGCTGTGCTGGCTCCTCCCGGGCACCGTGTAGTGGGCAATGTGAGCATCTCCAGGTGTGCACAAAAGGGAACAGGATAAAAGCACCGGAAGCTTTGGGGGAGGGGAGGAGATGGGGGAGAGGGATCAGAGAACTTCAGGTCAAAGCTAGTCCTTGAGACATGGCACAAAAAAGTGAGCCTGGGATGCATTATGGATACAAGGCAAAGGACAAGTGGGAGGCGGGGGTTCATTGGCAAACAGTAAGAGGTCAGTCTGGCTGGTAAGAAATAATAGGGGGGATGGAAGAAATGTGCCATAATGGGGGGAAGATACAGAAAGAGAATGCTCCTTTACATTTAAGTATTTTTGTTTAAGCTGTTATGCTATGTTCAAGCACTTTTCTATAGCCTTTACATTAATTTTAATTGATTTAACATAAATAAATTTAACATTTAAATTGTTTTATTTAATTACTTTTCTATAGCCATTACAGAGGTTTCTATTTTAAGCACTTTTATTTATGTTATATATAAGGACTTTTCCATAGCCTTTACATCAAGTATTTTATTGAAATTGTCATATTTTAGTCCTTTTCTATAGCCTTTCTATAGGCTTATACTTTAAGTACTTTTATTTGTTATGTTTCCTATATAAGAACTTTTTAATAGTCTTTTCATAAGCTATATTTAAGTACTTTTATTTTAAGTTATTATGTAATAGTTAAGTACTTTCCTATAGTCTTTTCATAAGCTATATAAGTACTTTTACTTTAAGTTATAGAATAGTTAAGTACTTTTCTATAGGCTTTATATAAATGTGTGTGTGTGTACCATTTTATTGTCCTGGGTCTCAATTTCCTCACTTCTAAAGTGAGGGAGGCAGATTAAATGACCTCAAAGGCTCTTCTGTCTCTAAAGCAATGATTCTGTGATCTTTTATGGCTTCATTTTTTTGGATGAGGGCGGCTCAGTTCTCGGCGTTTAAGACACAAAGTGATTACTACGCCACAAGACCCCCATTCTCTGGCCAGCTCCATGATGCTACCCCGAGGTCAGAAAATTCCCCTTCCTAATACACAAATAAAGAAGCCCCTGTGTTTGCTTCTCAAATTTAAACAAAAGCCTTCTTTTTACTCAGACAAACTACACCTGGAAGCATACAACTCCTACTCAGGACGTGGAAAATAAACAGGGACACCATATCTTAATAGAAGATTCGCTAGAGGAGCCTGAAGGTTCCCTTGGTGCACTGGCACTGAGGCGATAATTCAGCCCAGCAGTTATATATATTTAGGATTCTTTTATAGGCAATTCTAGAGTCGTTCATAAATGTTGACTGAATTCCCCAGGTCAACAGCTTTATGCGCCAGGGCTCTGATTTACTGCTCTGTGGTCCAGTCAAGAAGTGATGTGCTTTCTCCCAGAGATTAAAATCTTGTCCATGCTGGAAACTACAAGTTGCTTGGGGCAAGGCCGAAGCACTCTATCAAATGGGTTGGACACACCACTAAAAATGTCGTGACGGATAAAGGACACGTGTAGAGAGTTCAGGGACGAATATGGCCTAAAGGAGAAGGGCTCAGGAGGGGATGCGTCCATACCTGCATCCTGCATGGCAGGGCAAAGGGAATGATGGGAATGGAGTCCGAGTCTGGTTTCAGATCTCCAGCACTGACCGCCTAAATGACCACGGGCAAGAAGCCACGGGATGCTCTATCTCCATTCCCTCCTGTGTGAAACAGGGATAAGGATTCCTAGAACAGCTCCCTTCTCCCCAGTTTTTTGTGAAGCTCAAAAAAAGATCATTTCGACTCACTGTGTCAGCAAGTTTTCAAGGAGCCATAGAAATGTCATTTTGTTATTGAAGGCTAGAAACAGAGCAAAGTCCTTTTGCTTACAGTTATAGACTTTTAAAAGGAAGCACTGAGTTAGGAAATATGAATAAGGAAGCACACTTTTTACCTCCATTTCAAGGATCTTTTTGAATATAGCATAAGCTAAGTATTCTCTGGTGAATTTTTGGTGGTCCTTCCTCATGATGTTCTGCCTGTATTCTTTCTCAGAGAGTATTCTTCCACTTCTCGAGATCTGCAAGGAAGAAACAAGATGCATGTATAGAAAACCCTATACACACTCACTCACACACACACACACAGCTTGCACACTGCAGCAGGGGAGACAGGTGGCTTCTAAGTGGAAAGAAAAGGACAACAATAGTTGATAAACTTTCATTATCAATGAATATTTCATCAACCAAGAAGAAAGAACAAAGATTGGGTCCTCTCGTTTCCTCCTCGTTCTGAGGATGGCCAGGTGGCGTATTACAAATCTGCCACTGGGCTTTCATTTGCTCAAACGTGTTCTCTTATGAGCCTGGGTATTCTTTGTAGCCACCCCCCTTCCTGTCACCATCCCCATAAGAAAAGGTGATTTTACAAGAGCACATGGGAAAATAAGTAAAGCCCGTCGTTGCAACACGTGCACATTCTTGCAGGAGTTCTAAGGCATTTATTAAACTCCCATTATGTACAAAACAAAGGGTCATGGTGTATAGCTAAGAGGGCCAGCTCAAGAGTAGGGAAGATAAAGGCTCAAGGTCAATGTGACCCACACTGGCTGAGTGACTCCGGACCAGTCACTCAGCCCAGGGACAATTCTCTGAGACTACACATGAATGGTGGAGCAGGTATGTGTTTGTTGTACATGTATGTGAGGGTATAGGATGAGTAAGCGTGTTTGGCTTAGAGTTGCATGTGCACGTATGTGTTTGTGTGTACACCTTTGATTATCTTAGCGCACATATAAGAAATTCACCAGATACTCTTAGACCGTAAGCTAAATCTTGGGAATAAGACCCCAAATGCATAAAGCGTTTGCAGTTTTCTGAAGCTCTTTGTGTAAGTGATTTTACCAGAGCTTATTAAGGGCCCTGTTAGGCAGGTACCAGAGATAGGTTTGCCCCCATTTTGCAGGAGAGGAAACATACTTCAGAGATGTTACATGAGTTTCCAAAGATCACACAGCTAATTGATGTGGGAGGCAACATGTATCAAGCACCTCTCTAGAGTTATAGAAACTGTTGAAGTCTGTTGTGGGGAGGAAAGACTCGACTTTATCCATTTGGATGCAGAGGAGAGAAGCAGAAATAGGGTGAAAGGCTCCAAGAGACCAACTGAGGCTGGAGACTGGAAAATCTGCCTATGGATTAGGACCCCTCAAAGGGCCATGGGCTCCCCCTTCTTGCAGGGCTTGAGGTCGAGCCCGAATGACCGCTCATCAGGTAAATAACAGTGCACATATACACTGAATGAAATCCAATGAGACTATCAGTAGGCACTGCATAAATGCACGCTGTTAGCTACTTGGCTAGAGAGTAGCTGGGATTGCCTCCAACTTTTACAATCTCTGGTCCTAGGCTCAGCATTGGCAGAGGAGGTGTCCTCCTCCAGAGGAAATGCTGGTCCCAGAAAACATCAAAAGGAGTTAAAGGCTCTCAGGGAAGTGCTAACGATAGCAGGACAGAGTCAGTTCTTGCCCTCAGGAAGCTTTACTTCCAGTTAGAGGTGGACAAGAGAGAAATCACCGGTTGGTTCAGACTGTTTGATTTTGAAAACAATTTTTCATTACTCTATTATCATACTTAGTTATTTTCCTGCCCTGGTAAATATAAAATAACTAAGATAAGCTGTGGCAGAAGAGGTCCAAGAGTCACAGGAGATGAGAAGCTATGGATAGCTTGCTTGCCAGCTACACTGATGACAGAGACGACCCACAATGATGAGATCACAAATCCACTGGAGAATGCTGCCTAAGGGGGCCCAGATCCCCAGAATCCTAGACTCAATTGAATCCGGAGTTAGGAGAGCCCTCAGTGAGCACCCCGGCCACTCCATACCTGGCAAGGTCTCTCCTCTTCCACAACTCCAACATGCAGACAGTGCTTGGAGACTTCCAGTGAGGGACCCCCATCTCGTTCTACTTTTGGTGAGAGTCCGGATTCTGAAGCCCACTTTGATTGCATAATAATGCAAGTGCAGGCGGAACAAGCCTGAGAGACTGGTCTGAACCCATCCAGTCCCTTCCCCATTGGGCACCAAGTCTGTCGGGTTCGATTCTTTGTCAGGTCTAGGTTCAGGTGGATGACTACGTGCAATCCTATCACTCTGTGATTCTATAAGACAGGCAAGACTCAGGGCCAACCCTGAAGTCTAAATACCTGGGAGAATGGTGGTACGGTCTAGAAAATTGAGGTCTAGAGCTTAAGATGAGAGACAATGAGCTATGTTTGGGCAATGCTGAATTTTCAGAAGCGGCAGTGCGGTTACTATGTCCATTGGGTAATTAGAAAGCAGGGGGAGAACTTAGGAAGAGCATGGGAGTGGGTCAATAGATTTGGGGGGCATCTACATACACTTCTGATGAGTGAAGCCCCAGAATTGGGAGGGGTGCTCTGGAGAACACAGGGCCTAGATTGAAATCTTGTCTCTGCCCCTGAATCATCAGGGTGAATTTATTCAAGTTACTTAAACTCCATATTTCTCATCTATAAATTATGAGGTTTAACCTACATGACCCCCAATGTCCTTTCCAATCTAAACCCCACAATCTTATCTCTGGGAATAATTGATCAAATATGGTGGAAGAAGAAAAAAAATAGGCAGCCAGTCCTAGTTATGGGGTGTCACATGCAGTCAGTCAGTAGACACTTATTAAGTTCCTCCTGTTTGCCATGCATTGTGCTAAGTGATTCTCATATATTAGGAGAAAGAAGATGAAGTAGATGAAGAAGACCCAAGATTAAGTTCAGTGGGGAGGGGGATGAAGATTAAGTTCAGGTAGAACAGTGGGGAGGGGGATGAAGACTAAGTTCAGATAAAACAAGGGAGACTGTAGCGAGAACAAAGTTACCGAGGGTCTGGATGAGCAGAAGGTGGGGGAAGAGTCAGAGCTTAGCTGGCTCATCTTCACTACATCTCTCACTTCCCCCCAAGACCCTCCCCTCCAAAGAGTTGCCGTGCCTTCAACACTTCCCCTCCAGCATGCACTCAGGTCTTTCTGCCATTTTGTCCAGCCCTTTCAGGATGCTCTCCAGATTCTCAATATCCTTCCTGTGCCATCCAGACCCAAATAGAGTCCTCCAAACGGGGCAGCACTGGGGCCAAGCCCAGGGGCTGTTACCTCCCTCTTCCTGGATGCTCAGCCTGGATTCACTAATCCCAGTTTCTATCAACTACATGTTAGCCACCACATCCTATTGCTGATCCGGGTCACCTTACAGCATGGCAAAAGTCAAAGAGGTTCTCAAACAAACTCTTGTCTAATTGTTCTCGAGCCCGTCTGGTGCAAGAGGGGAGACTTTCGAATCCAAGCCCAAGACTGATCTCTGTTACATTTTGCCTTATTCGATTAAGCTCAGTGTTGCCCTGCAAGGGTCCCTTTGGACCCGGCCTTCCTCATCCGAGGCATCCGGGAGCCCTCCCGGCTCTTTGCCACCATCAGACGCGATGCACATACCCTCTATGTCTTGGTCCAAGTCACGGAGAAAGATGAGACAGCTCAGAGCCCCGCAGAGGTCCGGGCATGCTCCACCAGAGATCTCCCAAGGTGCCATGGAGCCATGAACGACTGACTATGGTGAGTCTGGTCATTGGGCCAGACCCAAGTCCCTCCAGTCACCCACCGAGTGAGCTCCTATCTCTCCCTCTTTCCTACAAGGGCAGCTTGAGAGACTTTGGCCAATGCTGCCATCAAATCCAGGGAAACTCTACGGTACTCCCTTGAGCTAACGCTAGTCTTCCTGCCCAAAGAAGGAAAGGAAGGGAGTCTGGTATGACCCGCTCTGGAGAAAGCCATGGTGGCTCTTCGCAGTCACTGCTTCTTTCCCTACAGCTTTACTAGCCTCCCTCATACATTCTAGAACTTTGGGAGAAGTTGAAGTCAAGCTCATTGGCCGATTGTTTTCAGGTTCTATTCTCTTCATCTTTTTTCTCCCCAAAATTAAGATTTTTTTCCCCATTCACAGTCTTCCAAGTATCACTGACAGTGGCTCACCCATTGTAGTTGCCAGCTCTTTCAGAACCTATCTTGTGCTCCTGAGCTTCAGAGACCATGGCCATCTAGTCCAATCCCCTCATTTCACAGCTGAGGAAACTGAGGCTCAATGACAGTGATTTCCATAAGGTCCAATCAGGCAGCTAGCATCAGAGAAAGAGAGTGAATTGACCCCCATCACCCAAAAGGCTTAGTTTCTGTGGGCCATGAGATCTGATTCATCAGAGGCAGCTTGGACACTCTTCCCGATGGCCCCACCTTCCCCTTAGCCACGTTTTGTCCAAATCCAGGGGTCCTTCACACACAAGGGAGACAAGCATGTGCTCACCCCACCTAGCCTGAGCCATCTTGGAGCCTCAATCTCCTCCCCCAATAGCAACAGAAATGTCCTTTGGCCATCTTTCTTCCCAGCAGCCTCACTCATTCTGAGCTTCAGTACCTCTGACATGGGACTTTCTGAGATAGGATTTGAATTCAGCTTTTCCTCTGGTCTAACAGTCTGTCCATTAGAAACAATTGCTCAAAGAGTATTTAACTTATTCAGATTCAAACCGTTTCCTCACCTGAAAAGGGAGCAAATAATATCTCTGGTAACTACCTCACAGGCTTATTGTGATAATGTAAGCATTATGGAAATGTCAATATAACAAATTAAATTAAAAAATAATTAATGAGATTATTCCAACACTTTTAATGTGTATACTGTTATAGATGAAACTTAGGCTCCATAACAGTATACATATTGACTTCCCTACACAAGATGGCTCCTGAAGTCCCTTCTAGCTCTCTTTCTCTGAGCCTGAGCTTCCTCTTGGAAGCATGGCTCATGCTTTGTGAATGCAACAATATGGAAACCAGAATGAAGGAAGTTATTATATTTTGTAGACTTCAGGAAACTTCAAGAGTTGAAGGAGCAGAGGGAAAGAGTATTCCGTGATCTAGCTGAGGAGGAAAGGTCAAAAAAAGGGGATGGAAAAAGGAAAGAACTAAGAAAGAAGTGTCTTAGGGAACCCCAAGAGAACCCAGGAGCAACCCAAGAAGGATACAAGAGACAGCAACTGTGGACTAAAGGACGTCATCAAAGAAATGTGGGACCACAAGAGGGACCGGTCGTGTGACAAGGAGACACATGTGCTCTGTTGCTACCGCCACCATGACGGTAGTCCACAAGGAAGGCCCCCAGCATGTTGGGAGACTCACAGAGTCAAAGGCATACAAGATGGGCAGGAATGGCCGGGCTGCCTTCCTCTTATTGGAGGGAACAGTTCTTCCATTCTGTACTTTGTCCCATGGCATTTTCATACTTAAGGAAAGCAGAATGAAGAGTCCCCTCAAATCAGTTTTGTGAAACAAATTCAACTGAGTTTAAAATGGTGAGGAACCTGGCCCATGAGGAACCATGAGAGGCAAGACCTTGGGACACATTTGTTAGAGAAGAATGGAGACCAGTGTGGGATGTGTGAGAGGGATATGGGTGCCAGGAGGAAAAGGAAACAACTATCCAGTAGCTTCCTATTTCAACTAATTATCCATGCTAAATCAATGCTAAGTTTAGTCGTTTCTAAACTGTTGAAGGACTCTTGCCTTGGGATCGTAGCCCTAGGTTAGAAGGCACATTGGAGGTCCCATAGCTCCATCATCTTGTTTTACTGATAAGGTTCATGGTTGCCCGAGGTCCCTCAGATGGGGAGAGAAGAGATAGGGAACCCCAGCCCTTGACCCACAATATCCACGCTCGGGCCACTATTCCACATGATGAACGCCTTAGTGACCTAGCTCTGATTTCTGCTGCTTATGAGAAGAGAAGGGAAGCTTGTATTCTTGGCTGCTATAAAAGAGAGCCTTGGCAGGCAACGGCTGTGGACAACGCTGGCTTCAGTAACTGAACCCAGTCGTCCCCATTTCTCCCAATACTTTGGAAAATGCATCTTTGCATCAAGTGGCTTTTCTTTGTTTTTTAGAGTCTGTGTGAACTTGCTGACAAGATTTGTCACCTGAGCTAGTGAAGTCTCAGTCTGGGTACACAGACCTTCTTAATACCATGTGCAGGATGACCAGAAGCAGCTAGAATATACACACGCACAATGCTCCTGGTGGAGAACGATCCGGGTTCATCACATAGCTCCTCTACCCACCTCGCCTATACGTTCCACCATTAAAGCTTGCCCTCTGCCTTGGGAGCAAGTCATCCTCCGCCCATCCTCCCCTTCGCCTACCTCTGCCCACCATCATCCCCTCTGTTCTCTTTGAACCTCAAACAGACTTAGAAGACTGCAGAGAAGCCGACAAAAGGAGTGAAACTTCAACATGAAATGACATGAGCTCCCAAGAAGACAAAGTGAGAAGGAAATGAAGGCTTACCAGCCCTGCTCTCTGAAGATGTCTCCTGATTCTTATATTGCTGAAGTAGCCCACGAGATGTTTGTCTGTCAGACTGTTGTATGTTGAAAGTGGCCTGAAAAGGTTAAAAAAAAATACAAAGTTAGTATCATGAGATTCGGGTGGATGAAAGACTGCATTTAAAAAAATCTCCAAATGGAGCCTCTGAGTTCTGGCTTCAGGAAGTGGTCCTTCATTGCTCCAGGCCACCAGAGGCTGTTCCTACTGCCTCCAGGAGGCCAGGAGGGTCTCGCCTCCATCAAGTGTTGTCCAAGGTCCATTTCTAATTCTGATTTCTTTTGAGTCAGCCCTGCTCTTAAAGGTCAAAGCACAGGCTTCTTTCCCATCACTTAAAGCGATGCCATTGTGGCCTGGGCTACTTCCTCCAAAGACCCTAACGTTGAGGACTTTTCAACTCAATAAACAGGATTCACACCTGGTACCCTTCGACCTGTGGCCACATTCACTCAAGCATTTAGTAGGGTCCCAGTCATCGTGTTAGAGCGCGAGAACACACAACAACAGGGACCAGTCCTTGTGGCCAGAGAATGTACCATCTCTCCCAGTCCCCAATTCTCCGCTAAGCCAATCGATGTTGCCTCAGTACAATCATCTTAGGCTAGCCTGTCCCACTCGGTGCTGTCCTCCAGCCTGCAAGCTGACTCCCTTCACCTTGCCAGTTTTGAATAATTCCCTCTTTCCTCCTTCCTGCCTCCTTTTCCCCACCTGCCCCAGTTGCAGGTGGAAGGCCCCCACTTAAATTGCAGCAGTCAAGCCACCACAAGTTGATAATATCAAATCTCACCTGGGCTTTCTTGGCAACTAAGCAATCATTTTAATCCTTGCCAATTAAATGTCCCTTCTAATGCCCACAGCAGCTGTCCTAAATCTTCTTTTTGCTCCTCAAGCCTGCCATGATACTTGCACCCTCCATCCTAAGGACTTTGCCTCATATTTCACTGAGAAGATGAGGTCATCCGCCACGGGCTCCATGTTCTCCCCTTGTCATAATTCACAACCCTAGGTATGTCCAGTCTCTAAAAATGAGGTGAATTTCTTCTCACATGTAACCCTGCCCCTGCCTCCCTTGCCATCTTCTCCAGCCAGTGTCCCCACCATCATCCTGACTCTGGATACTCTTCAGTCTTCCTCTATCTACTGGTGGCTATCCCAACATTCTACAAAAAAGCCTCGGATTTCCTTATCTTGAAAAATAAACCCTCTCTGGATCATCCCATCCCTCTTGAGGGGGTTCTATACTTTTCTTACTCACCCCCTAGAAAATGTGATCTGCTTTCCCTGCCTTTTCTTCCCCTCTATATAGTTTCTCACTCATTTCTCATTCAAATGAAAACTTTCCTTCCAAATTGACCTTTGAGCTTTTAACTTTCCAATGCAATTTTCTTTTCTCAGTCCCCTTCCTTCTTAACCTCTCTGCAGCATCCTGGACACACATTTCTCTCTGGGAGTCTGTGACAAAGACCCTCTTGGCTGCTCTCCTTCCCTCTTCTGTGGTGTATCACCATCCCTTTCAACCCTATTCAGTGTGAGTACTTCGAGGCTCTTTTTTGTTTCTCTCTATACTCTTTCTTTGGTGACTTCCTAAGCTTCCATGTCTTTAATTATCATCACTGTACAGATCAATCCCAGAGCTGTGAATCCAGTCCTGGTCTTGGTCTTGAGCTACAATCCTGATCACCAAGTGTCTAGTAGATATTTCAAACTGAATGTCCCACAAGCATCGCAAGCTTGAAATGAACTCATCTTCCCTCCTGCACCCATCCCACTCTGGTACTTCTCCATCTTGTTGAGGGCAACACCATCCTTGCGGTCATCCAAATTCCCAGTCTCTCAGATGCCTCCATCTATCTCACTCCTTCCACATATTTCATTAGTTTCCAAATCTTATCATTTTTGCCTCTGCAAAAGTTTTTACATATGGGGTAACTAGGTGAGAGCAGTGGATAGAGCACCAGCCCTGAAGTCAGGAGGACCTGAGTTCAAATCTGGTCTCAGACACTTAACATTCCCTAGCTGTGTGACCCTGGGCAAGTCACTTAATCTCAATTGCCTCAGCAAAAAGCAAAAAAAAAGTTCTTACATATGTCCCCTTCTATCCTATCCCCATGCCCAGCCCCTCCCCCCCAAATTCTGGCCTTCATCATCTCTCATTCTGATTTTTGCTATAGTTTTCTAACTGATGTCTCTAAATCAAGCTTCCTTCCCAAACTGCCACAGTGGCTAACATGATTCTGAAAGTCCATATCTAACCATGCCCTCCTCTTCCCAAGAAGTCCCAGCACCTCTGGATCAAATTCAAAATCCCCATTTAAATTCCTCCCAATTTGACTGCAAGCAACAAGAATAAAATATAAATTCCTCTGTTTAGCATTTAAAGATCTTTCTCAACCTTTTTCCTGCTTCTCAGATGTGACAGCCTCTTTCTCATGATTAATCGCCATGACAGGATGCACTTCCTGACCATACTGCCCTCTTCAAACCTCCTTCAAGATTCAGTTCAAGAACGACCTCCCATATGACACATTTCCTGGTTCTCCCTCCAGTTGGTAGCACCTCGCTCCTCCAAATTTCCTTATATGTATTATATTGACTGTATTTTGTATTTACTCAAGATATAGATATAGATATAAGTTGTCTCTTGTGATGGAGCATAAATTTCTAGAGAGTAGTTACTGTTTCATTTTGGTCTTTGTATATCAAGCACCTGTAATAATTTAATAGATAATATTTATAGGTTGGTCAAGTTTACTCAACCATATCATCCAACTTATTAAACTGAGAGCTAGACAAGACAATGGAAGTCAGCTAACTCCCCCCTCCTTCTAACCTTTGGGCAAATTGACACTTAGAGAAGTTCAGTGGTATGCCCAAAGTCACACAGCTAGCTAGTACCAGATCTGAGATCTGGATCCAGCTCCTTGGATGATAAATTCAGCACTTTCTTTCCATAGGCTAATCCCTCCATCTACATCCAAGATTCTTTTTAGAGACCTTGTTCAATAGGTCATTATCTCACTCATATATCATCAGTCTCTTCTCTAATTCCTTCCTCCCTCCCCCCTATCAACAACTGGGCTCATCTCCACAGTCCTTGATCTCAAATAACAGGAAATGGAGTTTCTTTTAACACTGATAGAATATTGATGGAGCTCTTCAGTCTTCACTTATCAGATCCTCATGGCACCCCTGGGTGAGAAATAGCATGAAGGTAATCATCCTTCCAATTTGAAAGACCATGTATTACAAGTTTGAGGGAGCTCAAACTCGCATCTCCTGTCCTCTGGCCCCATTTTTTTTTCCACGGTCACACTTCCTCTCATTTAGCCATTCATTGTAGCAAGTATTAGCCAATCACTCCCTCCACACCAAGTATTTATATTGTACCAGACTCTACCAAGACAAGATCTAGACCTAGACAAGATGCTACATCCAGAGGGGAAGGACTCAGAGGTCTTAAAGTCCAACCCTTTCATCTGACAGATGAAGAAACTGAGTCCTAAAAACATTAATCAACTCTCCCAAGATCATAGACAGGACAAAGCCCATGAGAGCCAATGTTCTTTCTCCTGCTCTCTCTTCCCTTCAGAGAGTTTGCATTCTACTGGTGGAATGAGACAGGGACAAAGACAGGCAAAGACAAAACAATCTAGAGAGACACCAACAGCCAAGGAGAGAAGGAAGGCTTCCTGGAGGTGAGCCTTGAAGGGAGCTAGGAATTGCAATCCATCAATAAGCATTAATTAAACACCTACTAGGTATACAACCACAAAACTGAAATCATCCCTACTTTTTACTTTCTAATGGGAAAGACAGCATAGGGAAAGACATTCTAGATACTCAAAAATACTAAGTGGAGAAAGGAACACCTGCATTGCCATCAGTTTGCCTAGAACATAGGTGAGAGGAAGAATGATAAATGAGAAGTTTGGAGAGAAAGGCCATCATCAAAGTCCAGAAGGCAGCGTACAGCCATTGTGGTCTGCTCTAAAGACTAAGCCACCTCAGCCTGCTCCCAAAATAGGAGTCGTCCTGGATTCTTCCCTATCCCTCAGCACCATCACCCACTCCATATCCAATATGGCACAAAGACCTGTTGGTTTGACCTTTCCAACGTTTCTCCTTCTAAATGCCCACTTCCCTCCTCTGACACTGCCATCCCCTGGTTCAGACCCCTGGATTATTTGCAATAACTATTGGGGTGCAATAGCTACTGCCTGCTCCGATCCTTCCTTTATGTCAAAATGATCTTCCTAAAGCATGAGTTTGACCCTGTCATCTTTCAGTTCAACAGCTCCAGTTACTCCCTATCACCTCCAGGATCACTTATCTTGTTTGGCTTTAAGAGCCTTCCTCTGCCCCCTCCTCCCTGTTCTGCCTCCCTCCCTAACACTTACTCTTTGATCCAGTGGCAACAATCTCTGGGCTGTTCTGTGAACATGACCCTCCATTTCTTAACTTGGGGCATTTTCACTGCCTGTACATTCTCTCCTCCCTCATTGTCATTACCTCCTGGCTGCCCTCACTTCCCTCCAGTTCCACCTAAAGTCCCACCTTTACAAGAACTCTTTCCCAATCCTGTGGAGCCTTAGTGGCTTCTTCAGAAACAATCTCCAATTTCTCCCTAGATTTCTTGTTTGTACAGTTGTCTGCATGTTGTTTCTCCCATCAGACTCTGAGTTGGTTTGAGTTTGCCCTTCTTTATATGACCCTAGCACCTGGCAAGTAGGAAGCACTCAAGGAAGCACTCAAGGCTCTACCACCAGCACTTTCTTAGCAACATAAGCCCCAGTTCCTTGAAATCTGACCTTCACTCTCCTGCTACTATGAATCTCTTCCTTCCAAGCTGATCTCCCCTAAATCCAGTCACCCATTGTCTATCCACATCCCAACAGAGGTCTCCTCCGGATTTGACTCCGTTGAATAGAGCATGGGAGATAGAATGTTGGCCCCATCATCAGGAAACCCTGGGGCCAGATCCCACCTGAGACCCTCACTAATGTATAACCTGGCCAAATCACTTAACTTCTTTCTGTTTTGTCTGCCAAATGATGGTATGGCCTCCAAGGGCCCTTTTAGGATGGAACTGATGGTCTTCTAGTCAGCTCCTCATTCTTGGGGTTCCCTCTTCCTCTGCCTGTGATGACCCTCCACTCTGCCCCTTTTAAGGGCTCCACCCCCTAATTCTGAGCATTCATGTGAGACTCTTGTCTCCCCCTCTATAGCCTCATCCATTCCCATGGCTTCAATTATTACCTCCATGTGGATGACTCCCAAATCTACATGTGTCTCCAGACCTGAATTTTCAAGGGGCTTAGCAGAGGTTGCCCCCAAACAACCTAACCACCCGCCTCTTCTTCCTCCCTCTCATGGATGGTTGTTACTGGCACAATATTCTGGGTCCCCCAGGTTCTAAACCTCATGGTCCCCCCATCTTTCATATCCAATATCCTATTCATTGCCCAGTCCCCCCCGTTCCTGCTTCCTTAAAACCCAGCAGTCTCCTTTCTCCATCACGCAGCCTCCATTCTAGCTCTTGAATGAGCTGGAATGGAGTTAAGGCTCTCATTAAACTTGGCCTGGAGGAAGGCAGCATCCCCATATCCAGCTGTCTAAAATTGACCCCCACACAGCCACCAGGGTAATAATCTTCCCAATCTTCCTAACTCTCAACTCTGATTCAGTCACTGGCTGAATAAAGCCCAAGGTCCTTCACCTCTCTAAGGAACACTATTGTCACATGGATTCAATCTACCCCCTTCATGGAACCTGGTTTACTGGAAAACTGGACTCATTTGCCATCTCCTAAACATGTCACAGACTTTCCTACTTCTGTGCTGTGAACGATGCCCCATACCTTCTTTTACAGAGCGTGCAAAAAGGGCCCTATTTGATGTCTGAGACCTTGGGTAGAGATGTGGGGCCTCCCTACCCTTGTACCCCAGCTGGGACTGAACCCAGTGTCCCACTCTAGACGCACTGCGTGCTTGAGGAGCGAAAGGCTGAGAGCAGCCAGAGTGGTGTCCAAGACTGGCCGGGCAGTCGTGCAGTTCACAAATACTGGGACTGGAGAGCACTTACTGAAAGAAGTCAGAAGCACTAAAAAGGTTCAAGCACAAGATTCCTGCTTAGGAAACGCCTTCCTGAGGTGAATGAATGAATGGATTGCTTGTGCTTAGGTTGTGCTTTGAGCACTTTACAAATAGTATTTCATTTGGTGATGCTATTATAATCTCCATTTTACAGATGAGGAAACTGAGGCAGGCAAAAGTTAGGTGCCATATTTAAGGCCACAAGTGTCTAAGGCTGCATCTGAATTAGGTCACCCTAATTCCAGAGCCAGCAGTTTATCCCCTTCACCTCCTAGCTGCCAAAGCACTTCTTAGGTGTCGACGACGAAAGGCAATTTTGCAGGGAGGTCTGGATTGGAGTCCGGCTCAGACACATCTCGCTTATGTGGTCCCTGATAAGTCTCTAAGATGATGCATCACAGAGAAGGTGCTATCTTGCCTTGGAGAGAGTTTCCTCCCCTGGGAGGTCTCCACGCCAGTAAAATCAAAAGCCCAAATCCCACCTCTCTCTCCAAGTGCTTAGTATGTGCCAAGGATTGGGGGAGGCAAATTATAAAAAAAGACATCCCTTCCCTCAGTGGGCTTCCATTCTCGGGACTGGCCTTCCTTGCCAATGCTAGCACGGGAATTGTTGGTTCACTGGGTACTGCTTTCTCTCTCCGCAACGGCGGATTACCTTGGGTCTGCCGCCCTTGGGTCTACCTGGGATCTCCTTCGGCCTTGATTGAAGAAGCCAGGCCAGCGTCTGGTGGGACAGGGCCGAGTTACTACTCCAGGCTCTCAGGAGTTTCTCTTTTGCTCTAGGTTCCGGGCAGCAACGGCTAGCACAGTTTTACCATGACCATCTAGCTTTTCAGAGACATCGGTATGGACCGTGAGCCTCATCGACAAGCTGAGGAGGTATGGGTGAAGCAAGTGCACCCGCCTTCCCATTTTACAGATGGGAAAACTGAAGCTAAGGCTTGCCTAAAGTTACAGAGCCTGAGAATGGCAGGGCCAGAACCTAAAGGTGAGTCTCTCATTTTTCCTGGTCTAGTGCATTTCCCTCTGCTCTTTCTCCTACTCTGCTTCCAAGAGGGTAAACTAGAGCACTAGAAAGTGCTCCTGGTTACATGGAGCTCGAGAGAAGAGCGCTGCCTTTGGGTTCTTCCCAAAATGCCCAAGATCCCCATTTCAAGGAAGCCCGAGGGCCACGAGCTCCTCTTGTACAGAGAAAGAAATGGTTCTGAGGAGGTGATCTGAGTTGGAACAGGAAGAAAGGTCCCATCGGGCCAGTTTAAAATGGTAACTTGTGCTGCTGAGGTTCCCTTGGTCCTTGTCACCCTCACCACCGGGGCCACTGTGATCCCCCCCATTGTCACTGCCCCCATCACAACAGCTCACGTTTATATCAAAGTTTGCAAAGAGCTTTGACACACTTTATTCGAAGCCTCCCAGAGGCCAGGAAGAAGAGACTTCGGCGATCCCTCCCGGTCATTTTACAGATGGTGAGACTGGTGCTTTGAGAGGCCAATGGCGGTGACCTCCGGGCAGTTGAGGCAGGAGGGGGTCACGAGGGAATCTGATTCTCTCAGATATCGCAAAGTTTTGTTTCATCCTCCGGGGACAAAAGTCGGGCTTCAAAGCCCAGAAGCTACCACATCACCTTGAGAGCTGAGGATGCCCAAGCAGCGGGAATAAATCGTCCCCCGAGCTTCCATCAGCAGACTGTCTGAGGCTGGAGGGAGGCAGGCAGCCCTGGACCCAGCGGCAGACAGTTAGCCGCCCTGCTGGCCTGGGCACATGAACAAAGGTCTCCTGCCACTGAAAGGTCCCCCTTGGCTCCTTACCCTTTTCTATTTCTCAGAATATCTTTTCAGTTGCTCATCTGCAGGAAGGTGAGAAGGTGTCCTTCAATAATAACAATCCTGATTCCACGGCTCACAGGCTTGTAAAAGAAATCATCAGCGTACTGTGATAGGATAGACTTAGCCGTCTCTTTTCCTGACTCTGAAAATCGGTCTTTTTGCAAAGTCATGTAAACAGGAATGCTCAAGGGCTGCTTAAAGAAAGTGGGACCAAGAAATTAGGACATGCCCTGAATGGAGGCCTGAGCTTGCCCAATGTCCTTATGCTTAGACAATATATTCTTTCTTTGATACGGTCTTGAAAGTAGCATTCACAAAAAAGGTCCCCCAAAATCCTCTTGCCCAACGCTGTCCCCTCTCAAATCCTCTACCCTGCACCTTAGTTCTTTTCTCTACTACTCTTATCAGTGGGCTAAGGGATCATAACTGTTAAAAAATCTACAGCAATAAGTCAAGAGATCTCTTCCCCAAGGCTACCCCCTCCCTCCCATCTGCCCATCCTTTAATCTGGCCCCAAAAATAGATTTCCATGGAAACCCAAGTAAAAGGAAAGGCTTCATCATCATCACCATCATCAATAGACATTTATTGAGTGCCTACTATGTCCAGGGCATTGTGTTAGGGACTGAGCAGCCAGAAAGAAGCATGAGACAGTGGGTTTATGAAATGGCAGGTATATATCATGTATGGAAGCTGTAGCTAACTGAATAGCCATCTACCTGGTCTCTTTGAGATAAGAATTCCTATTAATGGATCTTTTTTTTAGATGTGAGGATTAAAAATCATTACACCTTTTTTTCAATATCTATTTCATTTTCCTTTTAATCAAGAGTCAAAACACCTAGGTCTAGCCCAGCTCCACCCAACTGGACAAGAAATGGACGGCTCTGGACTTTGGGCTCCTCATTTGTAAAAGAAGGTGGGACTCAGCTCAGCTCCACTTTGCTGCACCCGTGGCTCTGACCACCTATGAGGGCAGATCTGCTTTAGAATTCATTTCAGTAGACGTCCTCTCCACAAAAATAGTAAGTCCTCCACAGTGGGGGCTCTGGCATTCGCCCCAGACACTCTAGGTGCTTGATGAGAGTTTTTCAGGGTCTGTCTTTGCTTTTTCCTAGTTTGTTAGGAAGGTGGCAACAGCTCAAAATAATGTCACTGTCCCAAAAGTAGCTCAGCCCTGCTGGGCAGATTGCTGCTGGGCAGGTTTAATGATACCCCTTATAGGGCTTCTTTCCTCACCTTTTGGTCCTCAAAAGCCCATTTTTTGTAGGGGCCAATAGAATCCCAGACAGCTTCACTCAGGCTGCTCTTCTGAAGGAAATTGCTTTGACCAGTTCATTCACATAGAGGAATAAATGCTAAATAAAGTCATTGGGTATTCCACAGGAGGAAAAGACAATGCTAAAGATGATTCGTTCTGGGGGTGGGGTTTCAGGTTCTGTGATGGCAAGAGGGAAGGGTACCTAAAGGCACTGCTTGCTCTGCCTCTGTGTCCTCCCATGGCACATAGCTTCTTGGGAGAAGGTGGGGTTGGAATTGCTTTTATTCCCCAAGTACTTAGCACAGTACCTAAGACACAGGGGGCTATGAACAAATGTCTGTGGATTGTGACCGATTGGCTGATCAACCAGAGGCTCAGAAAAAGAGAATTTAACATTTTAAAAGATAAAACATTGTTATGCACATCAGGGAACATTAGATCTGATACCCAATTTTATCTATCAAGTAAGAGAAAGATTGTATCTGCATTATGCAGGGGGCTAGAACTTAAAGGCAGGTTACCATGGATAGGTTTGGGGTTTTCAGATCCTATTCACCCAGATGGCGATGGAGGGGCTCTATAGCTGGTCACCTTTGGAGTTCTCTGTTTTATGAGATAGAGGAGTGGATGGACAATGGCTGGCTGGCTGGATGACTGCATGGATGGATGGATGGGTGGATGGATGAGTGGATGGATAGATGGGGGGGATGGATGAATAGATGGATGATTGGATGGATGGATGGATGGATGGATGGACAGATGAATGGGTGGATGGACAAATAGATGGACAGATAAATAGAATAGTTAGAAATATAGACAGGAGGTGGATAGGATAAGGCAGCTAGATGAATAGATAGCAGGATGGATGGGTGGACAGATAAATATAAAGAGGTAAAGATACATGATAAATGCACACAAATTACATACATATTGTACATATATACATACACACATACATTTTGTGATTTTTCTCTTCTTGCTCACTCTCTAAAGCCTTCATGTAGAGCTTAGATAATCTATCACAGAAATAATGGGAGGAAAATAGAGAAAGAAAGGAATTTCTAAGGTGACTATCTTGTCCCAGACACTGATAGTAGAGATTTAGATCGATATATAGAGAAAGTATATATGTGGATCCATGTGATGTGGATATTACTTAGGTAAGATTTATATGTTTATATATGTACATATATATGTATATACAGATGTACACGATTATGCTAAGCACTGGAGATATAAAAACAAAAGTGAAATTAAATCAAATATTCAAATCTGCTCAATTTCAATGGAAATTTTTAGTTCTTGTGGACTTTCTCTCACATCTCAATGCTCATCGCACTACTTTCTGAGCCAAATTCATCAACAATCATTTATCAAGTGTCCACCATGTGTAAAGCCCAGTCTTATGCTGAGGACAAGTACAAAAATCTAGAAGGCTCTGTATTTTAAGAAACCCACCCAAAGATCCTTGTCACAAGCTGTTTCCTCCATAAAGTCTTCCCTGGTTCTCATTATTCAAAACACTCACTGTGCTTCTCAATGTCTCTCTCATGAACTTTCCATCATAAGCGTCTTCAGGACATGGAGAATTTCATTTTTGTATTTAATAGACCTACTGGATAAGTGTTTTTGATTGATTGGCCAATGGATTCTGCTTTGCATGACAATCACTGTGCATGTACCATTTGCCCTTCCAAGATGACAAGTTCCTTGGTGGCAATAACTCTAAGTCCTTTCTTTTTCAGCATGAGTATTTTTAACAGAGTGGGAGTGCACTATTCATTGAGTTTGGATGATTTCATCATATATAATCAAGGTATTAAAATGTTGATTTTATTAGGAACAAAAAGACATTCAGGAGGGAAACAGGTTTAGAGAAAAAAGAAAATTCAGTTCGGGGTTTCTTGAAGTTGAGATGATATCCAGACAATGACATGAAAATAAAGAATTGTAGATGAAAAGACAAGATCAACAAATCAAAATATAATGACCCTCTCTCAGGTTCTCTGACTTTCTTAACTACCTCTGTGGCACCGGAAGACTGATTAGAGTTCAGAGGGAACGTGTGTATCCTATCCCCCTGTTAGAAAGTAAACACTCATCATTGCATAGTCCCTTCCAGATGGCTTTACATATTTTTTATGTTTTCCTCCTCTGTTTTTATATTTTTAAGTTTTTACTCAATTCTGGTTTTTTATACTTGCTTTTAATTTCTTTTTTTTTTCAAAAATACTTAGAAATTCCCTAGTTCACTGAAAGTTCATTTTTCCCTGTAAGAGAAATCCTCAGTGTAGCAGTGTAAGATGGAACCCAAGTCCAGGAACCTCAAGTCTGGCCAGATACCAACTCCAATAGAACTCAATATACTGAGAGGGCAAAGAAGAAGCAAACCAACCTAGAAAAATGGAGGATTAGGAGTCTTTGAAGCCTCCTTGGAGTCTCAGTTTTGCTTCCAATCAGAGTTTCTCTTTGGCCAAACCCTTTTTTCTCTCTGGTCTCTTTCCTCAATGATCCTTTTATCCCTAGCACAAAGTGGGTGCTTTATAAAGGCTTGTGGGCTAGTAAATCCTTTCCTGCTTTCACAATTTAAAAGCCCATGGATTTAGATTAAAGAGGTTAAATACCAGTGTTTCTAATCTCTCTGAGGACATTAAAGAAGGCTCGGTTGGAAAGTCTGTAGCCATTACTTGGCTGCCAGAAGGATGCAGGATTTTCTTTCCAGTAAAAGAATGATCACAGACAAAGTTAATTCGTCTCCACCAAATGCCAAATGTGTCCATGCCATTAGCAATCTAGACAAAGGCCCGTGTGCCCAGGAAAGCTGTGGTGACTTCCAGGAAATGCTGGGACTGGCTTATCGGGCTGGAAAACCAGGCAGTCCAGAATCACAGAATTCCAGCACTGGACGCCATCCAGAGCTCTTAAGCTTTGTTCCGGGCCTTGCTGCTCTTTGGGGCCCCCACACATTCTGTTTTTAGTAAACCTTCCTACAATATGAAAGGACATAAAGCCTAGGGTTTACCATGTGCATTGTGCAAAGTTATTATTGGACACTGCTTCAGGCTGTTATCAAATATTATATAATCTTTAAATTATCAATATAAGAATATCAATTAGTAAAAGAATGTCATAAGCTGGTGGAAAGAAGCATCCTGGGTCTGGAAATAAACCACTTGGGTGGGCATCCTAGCTCTGCTGCTACCCCCCATCTGAGGCTGCTTTTTCATCTGTAAAATGAGGGGGTTAAACAAGAGGGACCTCCAAGATGGTCTCTTCCAGCTCTAAATCTGAGATCCTATATTTGAAAAGGCAACTCAATTAGCAATCTGTTAAAAAGTATTTTGTGTCCAATAATGGGAGTGAGCTCGTTTTCTGGGTCTTGGAAAAGAGAGCTCATTCTTTTCTGTTGTCCCGCTGTGTGGCCCCAGGAATGACATCACTCGACCATCCATTGGTGCATTTTGTAGTTACCCAAGGAGAGGGCTCAGGATCTCATCTGATCCTCTGGGTGAGTTAGGCAGGTACAGCTGCAGGCAACATTGAATTGTTTTTCTATAATCTATCTATCATCTATCTAATCTATCTATATCTGTATACAGATATAGATAGATTAGATAGATGATAGATAGATTATAGAAAAACAATATATATACATATATACATATATAGTTATATATGTGTATATATAATATATATAGTTAAAGAGAGTGAGATGGATATCTACATATATGTGTAGCTATGAGGCATAAGGAAGTTACAAAACAACCCAAAGTTGGGTTCCTACCAACAATCCATCATCACTTGGGTGAATTTCTGACACACTACAGCATTGCTTTGGATGTATAGTTCTGGGGGAGTTAAAAAGACAAAAAAAAAATCAAATCCAAACTGGTCTTCCAAGGAAGGCTGACCCCAACTGAAAGGAACATTTTCCATCCTTGAAGAAGGAACTTTCTTGCCATCTCAATTAAACCATAAACAGACTATGTGGCCTGCATTTTACATGAGGTGATTGAACGGATATTATATAAATTCTTTTATGTTACTTTCTCATTTCTTTTTTATTTGAATTTGGAGCTGCCAGATTGCAGTGATTATGCTAAATACTGACTTACAGGATCACTCAGCAAATTCTAATGACCTAGCCTGTGGAGAACTTTAATATTATTTTATTTACATTCTTAATATGTCTGGGTGAAACAACTAGTGTAAAAAAAACCCTCCATCTGTGTAGACTGTTGGCAAGTTCACTTGCAAACATTTCATTTCACGGCCACATTTGAGTAGAGCCAACAACTGATTGAGCTGGGACAATACAGAACTTCAAGCAAACGTCTACAAGCGCTCAGAAGTCTCTGGTTTGGAAGGAACCATGTTTGCCTACAAATCTAATGCAAGCTTGGAAGGATTTTCACCCCACAAGAAAGAAAGGCTATCTATGGACTAGAGAAGGGCACTTGCCCCTTAGAGCCCAACAGAAAACAACACCTAAGCAAAGCATCATGGGGAATGACATGAAGGAAGAGAGGGGCTTCCAATATGGAAGTTGTTACTCATCAGACATGTTTTCTATACCCATTCCTTACTGGCATTATCCTTTAAATATATGTCCACTCTCCCCATGTATACTGTGGATATTTTTTGGGATAGTTCTCCCCAAAGAAATGGTTTCTTTGTTATACTTTCTTAGTAAATATCTTGTCTAAAAAAAATCTTCATAAAACTAGCTGGAAAATTGCTAGTGGGGAATCATATCACTGGGGGCTTGTTAGAGATAATCTAGCCTCTCAGGAATACCCCACAGAACAAAAATCGCCCCTTTAGGACTCACAACCACAAGTGCAAGTTAGGGGAGTGAGCCCAGAAGGAGTGCTCTACATGAATAATAAATGATCAACCACTAGATAAAAATGGTCCAAATCACTAGTATTAGGTAAAATTCAAATTGAAACAATTGTGAAGATCCAACTCACGTTCATGTAATTGGCAAAAATAAAAAAAACAGAGAGTGGGTGGAGCTAAAAGAATATAAGAATAGTATGGTACTAAATAGGTGGGGCCATTCAGGTTTTCCTGATCATTATGGAAATAACTTGGAAATAAAAAAAAAAGCAATTAAATGTTGGGAAGTTAGGTGTAAGAAGACTGAAAAGGTAGAAAGGGTCCAAGTGATAAAGGGTTTTAAATATCAACAAATTTTATGTTTGATCCTGTGACAGGGAACCAGCATACCATTATTGAGCATGGGGATAACATGGTCAAACTTGCACCTCAGAAAGATCATTTCAGCAGTTGAATGATCCATTGCTCACGTTCATCAAATTATATTAAATTTCATTATTAATTTAATAATTACCCCATTTACTTCCCAAATTGGGTGCCAATAATTTATTTAAATATGTTCAATTGGAGTTGTTTTAATTATACACTATATCTTTTCCCCCCCCATTTGTATTCTTTCTTCTTGCTTAATATTAATCTTGACCTTTCTGTTAACAAGTCAATGACCTGACTGCATACAGACAATTGACTTAGGAATGACTCCTACACCTCTAATGAGTTATTTCCCATAGGTTAAAATAAAATCAATTTCATTTTCAGAGATAATATTTGGTATTAGTTATATATATTTTTCTCTAATGAAAGCATTGATGATATACTGGCATGAAGCTCCAGTGAAGCCTCCAAATGCTTAGATCTTGTCATCCTTACCCTTGAACCAGATTTTCTAACTTTTCTTTACCACCCTCAAGTATTCCCTTAACAAATTATTAGAATTTATATCTCTATTCTTTCTACCAGATATTGACCATTGTTGTTGTGATGACTTTACAGCTAGTGAATATGAGTACTGCAAATATGGGAACAAAAATCACCCAAAATGGCATTTCTTTCTGCCTTTGGATACGTGATATGGCCAGCTCGGTCAATCTTTTATCTGCTTCTCTAAGGGAAACCTGTAAGCCAGCATTCCATTTTGCTGCCACTTCCTTCTGTGATTTGTTTATTTTTTTCTCCACAACTGCTACATCCCTCCCAAACTATCTCTTATTTCACTACCTTGTGTGTGGATTTATGTCCTTATTAATTTGATATGTATGCTCTTTATTCTAGTGAACTTGTCTCCTCCATTAGAATATAAAGTAATTGTGAGTGAAGAGTGTTTCTTTCTTTGTACTCATATCCCCAGCAGTGTTAACACATAGCACTTAATAAATACTTGTCAATTGATTGATTGCTTGATTGGTTTTGCTTAAGCCTAGAACAGCCAGAGTGATGCAATTCAGTCCTCCGGGATTAGATCCTTTCATGGGCCATTGGATAAGGATCTCACATTTGAAGCTTCAATAGCTGAGTTAATGACCATGGACTTATCAAAGTCTAACAATCTAGATTTTCTTTACCCCATTTTCCAACACTGCCACCATCACAGTAAAAGCAGAAGAGACATGGAGCGGAGGATCACTTTGTAGTCTAGTTTTATGGATCCACACGACCAAATCATTTGGCCCAAAGTTCGTTCATGAGCCTCGGTTTCTGACTAGTTGGCTAGAGTAGTCTGCAAAAAGCAGACTTGGACAAACTAGGCAATAACTATAGCAATTTAGTCTTTGATAAACCCAAAGACCCCAGCTCTTGGGATAAGTATTCACTATTTGACAAAAACTGCTGGGAAAACTGGAAACTAGTGTGGAAGAAATTAGGGCTTGACCCACATCTAACACCACATACCAAGATAAGATCTAAATGGGTTCATGATCTGGATATAAAGAGTGATACTATAAGTAAATTAGAGGAACGTAATATACTTTACCTCTCAGACCTATGGAGATGGAATAAATTTATGTCCAAAGAAGAACTGGAACTCTTAATTGAAAACCAGATAGATAACTTTGACTATATTAAGTTAAAAAGTTTTTGTACAAACAAAATCAATGCAGACAAGATTAGGAGGGAAGCAATAAATTGGGAAATCATCTTTACATTTAAAGATTCTGATAAAGGTCTCATCTCTAAAATATATAGAGAATTGTCTCATATTTATAAAAACTCAAGCCATTCTCCAATCAATAAATGGTCAAAGGATATGAACAGACAATTTTCAGAGGATGAAATTAAAACTATTTATAGTCATATAAAAAGGTGCTCCAAATCACTATTGATCAGAGAAATGCAAATCAAGACAACCCTGAGGTACCACTACACACCTGTCAGATTGGCTAAGATGACAGGTAAAGTTAATGATGAATGTTGAAGATGTGGGAGGGCTGGGACACTGATGCATTGTTGGTGGAGCTGTGAACGGATACAGCCATTCTGGAGAACAATTTGGAGCTACGCTCAAAAAGTTATCAAACTGTGCATACCCTTTGACCCAGCAGCATTTCTATTGGGCTTATATCCCAAAGAAATCATAAAGGAAGGAAAGGGCCCCACATGTGCAAGAATGTTTGTGGCAGCCCTTTTTGTAGTGGCTAGAAACTGGAAATTGAATAGATGCTCTTCAATTGGACAATGGCTGAATAAATTATGGTATATGAATATTATGGAATATTATTGTTCTGTAAGAAATGACCAGCAAGATGATTTCAGAGAGGCTTGGAGAGACTTACATGAACTGATGCTGAGTGAAATGAGCAGAACCAGGAGATCATTATACACGGCAACAACAGTACTATATGATGATCAATTCTGATGGACATGGCTCTCTTCAACAATGAAATGCTTCAAACCACCTCCAATTGTTCACTGAAGAAAGCCATATATACCCAGAGAGAGGGATGTGAAATGTGGACCACAGCATAACATTCTCATACTCCTTGATTGATGTTTGCTTACACTGTGTTTCCTTTATCTGATATATCTTTTGTGTAGATAAGATTTTTCTTGCACAACAATGATAAGTTTAGAAATATGTATACATATATTCGATTTGCCAATATTTTAACATAATTAACATGTAGTGGATATCCTGCCATCTAGGGGAGGGGTGGGGAGTTAGGGGGAAAAGTTGTAACAGAAAGCTTTGTAAGGGTTAATGTTGAAGAACTACCCACACATATGTTATGCAAATAAAATAAAAAATAAAATAAAATAAAATATTAAAAAAAAGCAGACTTGGATGCTGCTCCTAGGACCATATGAAAAATCTCTCCAACAAGGGACAGATAGGGCTTGTGCTCTGTCAGGAAGCCTTTGGAGACTCCCAATCAGCCCCACTCCCTGCCAGGCAGCTGTAGAGTAGAGCTGGGGAGAGAAGCAATATATAATATGGTGTAGATATGATATATACAGCATAGATACTATATATATGGCATAGATACTATATATACGGCGCAGATACTATATATACAGCACAGATACTATATATACGGCATAGATACTATATATACGGCATAGATACAATATATATAGTGTAGATACAATACATATGGCGTAGATACTACATATACACTGTAGATACAATATATACAAAGAAAGAAAAGAAGACTGAGAGAAATGAACTCACTCTCAGTCAGTGTAATGACCAGCTGGGGCCCTTGAGAACAGACAATGACAAATGTTTCCCTTTGCTTGTAGAGAAACAGGGTTCAAAACTCAAAGAGGATGGGGGTACCCACTGTCTCTGACAAGAGCTCTGTGTTGTTTTGGATTAATGTTGTCCTTGTAATGAGGGGGGCTGGAGAGCAGAGCATCCAGAAATAATAACAGCAGCTAAAATTTATGTGGTGCTTTAAGGCATATGAAGTGCTTCATATGTACATTTGTAATCTCATTTGATCTTCACAACAACTCTGTGCCAAACCTTCTTATACTAATTTTACAGATGAGGAAACTGAGGAAGGTGGTAATTAAGGTATCATACCCTGACCTATAGATAACCTTAAAAGCATTTTTCCTTTTCTTTTGCATCTCCTAACCTTCCTAAAATAATCTTGGGGTATATGGTTAGATTTCTTTCTTAAGGACCATACTTTAAACCAAAATCAATCTGATTCTCATTAGCCACCAAGAGGTCCTAGCCAAACTCCATTTGGTCATTGTTTGGGCCCTGATTAACTCAGATTGGATAAAAACAGCAGTCATTTCCACTTTGGTCAGACACCCTGAGGGTCTTCCCCTCCCAGATTCATTTATTTATTTAGATTCTTTTGGACTAGATGAAAGAGGAGATTCGTTGCCCCAATTGCTCCCTAGCCTTAATCATTGAATGGGTGCAGCCTCAGTCAAACTGAGACCCAGAAGACCTGAGCTTAAAAAGACTCAAGGTCTCCCATTGCATCCAGGGCCATCTCCAATCATCCTGATCTCTATCTGGCTACTGGGTCCAAATGGCTCTGGAGGGGAAAGTGAGAAAGGTAATCATGCTCAGCCTTCCCTCATTAAATCCAATTTATTTGCATGTCACAGATGTCAGAGTCCTCTTCCAGAAAGAAGGACAAACAAAAAGAGCCAAAATTCACACAGCTAATAAATTTGAATTCAGATCTCCCTAATTCCAAGTCCAGCACTCCATCCACTACACCTCCTAGCTACCTTATCTTACTATGACAGAAACACTTAAAACTATCAAAAAATATATTTTTTTCAAAAAGAATGCTCTAGGCTTTTTTCTGAATAGGAATAAAAGCTCTTGCAGTGGACTGTAAGTCACAGAAAACTACTTAATACAAATGCTACATAAAATGTTCAAATATGAAATATTACTGGTCACAGCCTAGAGAAGGAAAGAGATGGCCAAATTAACGGCTACCATAAAATATTATGATTCAATTCTGCTTGGATTCTTTACCTTTTTACAATGCCATTTCATAACTAGGATGTGATATTTCTAGTGCCTACACTATATGACTGGATTTTTCTTTTGCTGTACTCTTTCCCCCAGCTCTTGAAACTGAGTGCTCAGAGGTTCACCATGATTGCTAATACTAAGGATGCTCAGACATTTGCCATATTTACCAATACTAAGGATGCTCAGAGGTTCGCCATATTTACTAATATTTAAGG